>CM059224.1:6062885-6104904 GCA_030347435.1 Clarias fuscus
GAGGGATGAAGCAAGCTATGATGTATTGTGTGTTCTGACACTTTTCTATCACAGCAACTTTTTAGCAGTTTTTATGTCATCTGTGCATTTGGACCAGATGGACCAGAATCTGAACTCATTTTAGTTAGAGTAACTCCTACTATTACATATACTGTAGGAAGATTTTCTTGTTGAATACATAACAAAACACCATGTGGCACTTATTTTAAGGTACCATAAACACACAAAACAAAAAACAATCTAATTAAGACAAAATATTTTTGCACACTTAATAGTGGCTTTATTAAAGATACAGATATGATGTTTTAGTATTTAGTTTGCCATCCTGTTTATCTAGATGCATTTCCCTTTAACTGTGACTTCAGCAGTGACATTAACAGTGAGGAGACGTTACCTGTGTAGAGGTGAGGAGTCTCCAGCTTTAAACCTTATAGGAGGATCCATAGACCAATCACTCTTCATGGAGATACAGCTGGGTGCTGCTGATTCTGATCTCTCTCTCTGGAGTTTACTGCACAACATTACACACAGTCCTTTAGTTATTTATATACACTCTTTACTGTTTATAGTAAAACTGCATCTGTGTCCTGTCAGCATCTACATTTTGCTTAATGGTGATCTAACCTGCAATGACAGAATTTAAAGTGAGCAAAATGTTTTTGGACAATTAAGCCATACTTAGAAACAATATAATTTACCTACATCACAAAAAAGCATGACTAATCAAGTGACATTTATTTTAAAGATAACAAATTTTTAAGAAAACAATTAATGAAACAATGTTCAAGGTGTCCACAAACTGTTGGCCAAAACATGTATTTAAGTTTTGAACAATTCATGAGCAAAATATGAAAATATGACATCGACATGGTATATACAGCAAAGCCAGGTGGGCATTGGTGTTTTGTTTTTTTTAAGAGACGGAACAAGCTGTGATGTATTGTGTGTTCTTACACTTTTCTATCATAGCAACGTTTTTAGCAATTTTTAATATAGTATGTTATCTGTGCATTTGGACCAAATGGGCCAGCCTTCTTCATGCACATCACTGAGTCTTGGGCAAACATTTCCTGTAGACAATTAAATTAGTTATTACATATATTTAGTTAAGAGTCTTAATGCTTTGTTCATTCAGGGTGGCGTACTCTGTAACCAGATTAACTATTTTTAGTTGGAGTAACTACTGTTACTACATATGGCAAGATTTCCTGCTTGAATATTGATGTAATTCTAGAAGATTCTTTTGTGTTGATGTTCTGTCAGCATTTAAATTATGCTAAGTGGCGCTCTAATCTACGATGACATAACATACAGCGAGCATGCACAATCAAGTGCCATTTATTGTAAAGTTACCACAAACACATTTTTAAGAAAAAAACTTAAGACGCAAAAAGATATATCTGGACACTTAATAGACGGTTCATTAAAGATAACAGATATGATGTTTTAGTATTTAGTTTGCCATCCTGTTTATCTAGATGAATTTCCCTTTAACTGTGACTTCAGCAGTGACATTAACAGTGAGGAGACGTTACCTGTGTAGAGGTGAGGAGTCTCCAGCTTTAAACCTTATAGGAGGATCCATAGACTCATCACTCTTCATGGAGATACAGCTGGGTGCTGATGATTCTGATCTCTCTCGCTGGAGTTTACTGCACAACATTATTTGAACTTGTTAATTTATTGAGAAATACATTTTATTTGCAATGAACAGAATAAATTTTATGGTGAATATTATTTTGTGAATAATAGTGAAACACTTTACAGTTCACACTTTTAAATGACTTATTTCATATGTACTCACTTAGTAATTTGGATATGAATATTTAATGACTGAAATGTCTACATATACAGTAGTAGATTATCATTTTTTACAGGGTGGGGACACATTATCAGTGTCCAGATCAGATCAATTCTTTGCTGTATGGCCCAACCCTAGCCCGGAACATAACACAATTCTATGCTAGTGGTGACTGTTAGCTTTCCTTTGATATTAAAAACTTTAGTTAAATTATTCCTTTTATATGTTCTCAATAACTACACTATATGGAAATTGTAATATGCAACACTGCAAAGGGCACAAGGTCAGTTACAGATACAGACTGACAGCTCCACGCTCGTCCAAAACAACAGAAAGATTAAAAGGGATCTGCACCACAGACAGCGCTCGTGAACTTGAACGAAGGGCGGGGCGTTCTAACTCGCTACGGCCGGCAGCTTATCATCTACCGTCCTGCTGTCATCGGCTGCCTATAAAAGGGCAGGGGATCTCTCATTCAGGGGAAAAAGTTGTCTAGAGCAACTCATCCCTCTCCTCACAGGAGAATCTCAGCGTGGTTACTTTTCGCTGAACTTAGAGGAAGCAGAAGACTACGAACTCCTAAAAGAAGAAATTATGGCACGTTGTGGGGTCCCAGGTCCCACCCAGAGCCCAGGTAGATCGCCTGATAAAATCTGCCACAATATGGCTACAGCCCACACTCCTGAGAACACAGGAAATTATAGAAAGAGTCACTGCTGATTGGATACTCCGCTCGTTACGTCGAGAAGAACGCAAGGCCGTGGGCATGCGAGCACCTAGTCGAGGGCTAGTCGAGGCACTAGAATGTGCGCTAGACACTTTGTCCCTGGGAGGAGAGAGGAAACGCCGGCCGGAAAAAAGCCCCCCCCACTTTCGTTACGTCCCACCCCAGAGGAGAGAATCAGGTCAAAGGCAAGCACGAGCTGAATCTCTCCGGGATGAACCAATGCACACAGATACGGAACCGCAAAAATTCAAACCTTCCCAAAGGGGATTCTGGGCTAGCCGCTTGGGCATCCAGGAAACACCCATGAAGTGGGTTTCGGTGGGAGGAGTACCCCTGCTGGACACGGGCAGCGCGGTCACGTTAGCGCGGCACTCTGTCATCCCACCGGGAATCCAGCCATGTGAAAATATTCCAGTCACCTGTATACACGGCAACAAACAGGAAGTTCCTGCAGCGCAGCTCATCATCGAAGATCAAAACGGTAGACACATCGTGACCGTGGGCATTATGGCCAGCAATGACGGCTGGTGCAAAAATATTTTGGGGGGGCTCAAACAAAATTAAAATTAAACTTTTAATAGTCGCCTGTAAATAGCCATTTATCAGGTGACTAAGCATCATTACTACTACACTGTAAACCCAATTAAGTTGGCAAAACTCAAAATATTTGAGGTAATCAGTTACATAAATTTTTTTAAGTAATGATGTTTCCAATTTTAAGTAAACAGAACTATAAATTTTTGAGTTTGTTGAACTTGTTGCAAATCAAATAAATTATTTGATTATTATTTGCAGTCACCACAGCAGACCACTGGGCCCGGGAATCGAACCCAGGCCTTTCGCATGGCAGGCAAAACACCTACCACTGAGCCACCAGTGCTTTATAGACTTTTAGTTGGTGGAACATTAAGGTGACAGGACAGTTATTTAAGTACTTAAAAATATTATTTTAAAATTTTAATTTTAATTAAATTAATATGATATTTTATATTTAAAATATCAAATTTGTTCAGCTAACTTGAAAAGTGTCATTTCTACAAACTCATAAATACCAAAAAGTTCTGAATACTCATCAAGGTCTATTAATTTGACCTAATTGTAATTATTTAAGTTAACAGTACTCAATGTGTTTAATTAATTTGAGCATTAGGGTTTACACTTTAGTATAAAATAAAGGCATGACTCACATCGCATCCAGTCAGCAGCTCTGCTTGCAATAAGAAGTGCTGGAAAAGACTCGTTGAGAATGGTCCAATAACATGAGCCCAAATATTTACAAACAATATTGATTCGCTAAGAACAAAAGTGGGAGGGTTCGAGGAGCACAGTGCTGCGCCCCAAGGATGATTTGCAAAGATCCAATCAAAGCTCAGCCTCAAGTCACGTGCTTTTCAAAAATGTACGTGCCTACACAGACACTTGTTTGTCCGGCGCCCCGTGTACACAAACACAAATGAACGTAATACAGTTTAGATTTTTTTTATTGTAAATAAATTATATTAAGAAATACAGCGGAATATTGTGACTAAATTACTTTATTTGATTATTAAAATAAATAATTATTATCTGAAATAATTACATGTTAAAGTAGCATTTTTCTCTGCCTAACTTTAAGGGGGGCCCCTTAATTGGTACTTCTTTTTAGTCGCATGGGGCTGCCTAAAGAACTTCTTACGGACCAAGGTACACCATTTATTTCAAAGTTTTTTGATGTATGTCGACTATTGCAGGTCAAACATATCCGCACCTCGGTCTATCACCCCCAGACGGACGGCCTCGTCGAGCGCTTTAATCAAACACTAAAAAAGATGCAACAAAGAGTCATCGACAAAACTGGCCGAAACTGGGACCCTTCTCCCATACGTCCTTTTTGCGGTAAGAGAAACCCCCCAAGCTTCTACCGGTTTCACGCCGTTCAAGTTGCTATTCGGGAGAAGACCCCGCAGCCTGCTCGACGTGGCCAAGGAATCATGGGAAGAACAGCCTTCACCATACAGGTCAGTAATAGAATATGTACAAGATCTTAAAGAAAAAATAAACCAAGTATTCCCCATAGTGAAAGAACACCTGGAAAAAGCGCAGACAGAGCAGAAACGCGCTTACGACCGACGAGTGAAACCCCGGGAATTCCGCCTGGGCGACTGAGTTCTCCTGAGGCTCCCCAGCGCTTCATGTAAATTCCTGGCCCGTTGGCAAGGTCCCTACACTGTCGTGGAATGAGTAGGACCCGTAAACTACAGGCTACAGCAACCGGGTAAGAGAAAAGCCACTGAAATATATCACATAAATCTGATAAAGAAATGGATCGAACCGTTGCCACACATGTCAGCCTTTGCCTGTATATCTCCTGAACCACAGACCCACAGGATTGTACAAGGAGGAGAAGACCTTACGCCGACCCAGCATCAAGAATTAAATGAGGTAATAGATAAATTCCGCAATGTGTTCTCCGCCGAACCGGGCCTTAGACACTTAGTCCGACATGATATAAAAACACCACCGGGAGTAATCGTGCACCAAAGGCCATATCGTGCACCAGAGGCTCGACGCCAGGCAATAGAGAACGAGGTAAGGAGTATGCTACAAAATGGCATAATCGAGGAGTCCACTAGCCCGTGGTCAAGTCCAATAGTAGCGGCAAACTATTACAGACGCTTCGTGACTAACTTTTCTTCTATAGCAGCGCCGCTCTCAAATCTCCTAAAAAAAAAAAGGACAACTGGAGAAGATAAGCTCGACAAAAGAAACACAGGTTGCGTTTCAACAACTAAAAGGCCACCTCACCAGCTCCCCCGTCCTCAGAAACCCTGAGTTCGACCATCCATTCATCGTCCACACGGATGCGTCTGAATCTGGACTAGGCAGTTCTCTCACAGGAATTCGAGGGAGAAGAACATCCGGTGCTATACATATGTAAGAAACTAACAACCACAGAACAAAAATTTGCAGCAGTAGAACGAGAAACCCTAGCCATAAAATGGGCGATAGAGGAACTGAGATATTATTTGACAGGACGCCATTTCACGATAAGTACTGATCACGCACCATTACAGTGGATGGCAAAGGCCAAAGACACTAATGTGCGAATAACACGGTGGTTCCTCTCACTATAGGACTTCTCCTTTTCAGTGGCGCACAGAGCTGGATCTAAACACGGCAACGCGGACGGTCTCTCCAGACGATACGCACTGTTCTCCTCGTCCCGCACGAGCTCGAAGCTGACGGGAGGGGGGGGGACTGTGGCAAAGGGCACAAGGTCAGTTACGCATACAGACTGACAGCCGCGCTCGTTCCAAAACAACAGAGGGACGAAAATGGATCAGCACCACAGACAGCGCTCGTGAACTTGAACGAAGGGCGGGGCGTTCTAACTCGCAACTATCATCTACCGTCCTGCTGTCATCGGCCATCTATAAAAGGGCAGGGGAAAAAGTTGTCTAGGGCAAACAATAATTTTGTCATCTTTTTCCTCACTAGATTCCGACCCCGCCGACGCTCCCGACACTCGACTGTCTCTCTATCTCTCTCTCACCCTCTTCTCAGGAACGGCGGCTACACTGGCGTACCAGCCGCTCCTCGCGTTGCACCCCATAGAGGAAGCTTAGTAAGGTGGCTCTACCAAAAGGAAATAAGGAGTATTGAACTTTGTTTTGTGATTTTTGTGACACCTCGGTTTTTCCCTCTGAGCTCGCCGAGAAGAAACGTAAAGAAAATAATAAAGATCTTTGTTCGTTTCACCGCACTACTGCCTCCTGGTCTTCTTGCCCATCTTAGGACCCGTGACACCCTTCATCAGAACTAAGAGGCCAAAACCTGTTTCAGCATGACAATGCCTCTGTGCACAAAGTGAGCTTCATGAAAACACCAAGGTTGAAGTGAAAGAACATGTGTGTCCTGCACTGAGTCCTGACCTCAAGCCCAACAGGACACCTTTGTGATGAACTAGAACACTGACTGCACCCAGGCCTCCTCACCCAATATCAGTGCCTGACCACAATAATGCTCTTGTAGCTAAATGAGCACAAATCCCTACAGATACACACCAAACTCTAGTGAAAAAGAGTAGAGATTATTTTAAACCGCACAGTGGGACTAGCTCTTTGAATGAAACGTTCAAAAGCACATATGAGTGTAATAGTGAGGTGTCACAAACTGTGTAAGTTTTGAACAATTTATGGACAAAATATGTAAATAGGACATTGAGATGGTATATACAGCTAAGCCAGGTGGGCATTGGTGGGTTTTTTTCTTTACCAAGGGATGAAAAGCAAGCTGTGATGTATTGTGTGTTCTGACACTTTTCTATCACCGCAAATTTTTTACAATTTTTATGTCATCTGTGCATTTGGACCAAATGGATTAGACTTCTCTCCCCATGCACATGACAATTAAATTACTTATATTGTTAAGTGTCTTAATCCTTTTTTCATTCAGTGTTTCCCTATTCACGGTGGCATACTCTGTAACCATCCTCCCAGGTTAACTGTTTTTAGTTAGAGTAACTCCTACTACTATATAAAGGAAGATTTTCTTGTTGAATATCGACGTAAATCTAGAAGTCTTTCGTTTGGTGTCCTATTAGTTTCTAAATTATGCTAAGTAGTCAGATAACCTGCGATGAGAGAACATACAGAGAGCAAAATGTTTTTGTACAATTACGCTATACTTTGAAACATAATAATTTATCTACATAACAAAACACCATGTGGCATTTATTTTAAGGTACCACAAACACACAAAACAAAAAAAATCTAATTAAGACAAAATATATTTGCACACTTAATAGAGGTTTCATTAAAGATAACAGATATGATGTTTTAGTATTTAGTTTGCCATCCTGTTTATCTAGATGAATTTCCCTTTAACTGTGACTTCAGCAGTGACATTAACAGTGAGGAGACGTTACCTGTGTAGAAGTGAGGAGTCTCCAGCTTTAAACCTTATAGGAGGATCCATAGACTCATTACTCTTCATGGAGATACAGCTGGGTGCTGCTGATTCTGATCTCTCTCTCTGGAGTTTACTGCACAACATTACAGACAGTCCTTTAGTTATTTATATACACTATTTTCTGCTTTAAGTACCTTCTTAATGTAATTGTTCATATACTGAATAAAGTATAACAATTGTTACAACCCGCAACATGTTGGTCCGTGTGTGTTTTATGTGACTGTGTAGGTGTGCTTTGTGTGTATCTATTGTTTCCATGTCGCCCGCCGCTCCGGACTCCACTCCAGTGTTACCAACTTAGCGACTTTGTCGCTATATTTAGTGAGTATTCAGACCCCTCTAGCTTTTTTTTTTTTTTTTTAAGTGACTAGCGATAAATCTAGTGACTTTTTCTGGTGTTATCGGAGATTTTTAGAGACTTTGTGTTTTTTTTCTTTACAGAGGGATGAAGCAAGCTGTGATTTATTGTGAGGTCTGACACTTTTCGATCATAGCAACCTTTTAGCAATTTTTATGTCATCTGTGCATTTGGACCAGATGGACCAGACTTCCCTCCCCATGCACATCACTGAGTCTTTTCCTGTAGACAATTAGATTATATAAATAAATAAATAAATAAATAAATAAATATATATATATAAATAATATTGTCAAGCGTCTTAATCCTTTGTTCATTCAGTGTTTCCCTATTCACGGTGGCATACTCTGTAACCACCTTCCCAGATTAACTCTTTTTAATTAGAGTAACTCCTACTACTATATATAGGAAGATTTTCTTGTTGAATATTGATGTAAATGTAGAAATCTTTCGCTTGGTGTCCTATTAGTTTCTAAATTATGCTAAGCATTCAGATAACCTGCGATGAGAGAACATACAGAGAGCAAAATGTTTTTGTACAATTACGCTATACTTTGAAACATAATAATTTATCTACATAACAAAACACCATGTGGCATTTATTTTAAGGTACCACAAACACACAAAACAAAAAAAATCTAATTAAGACAAAATATATTTGGACACTTAATAGTGACTTCATTAAAGATAACAGATATGGTGTTTTAGCATTTATTTTGCCCTCCTGTTTGTCTAGATGCATTTCCCTTTAACTGTGACTTCAGCAGTGACATTAACAGTGAGGAGACGTTACCTGTGTAGAAGTGAGGAGTCTCCAGCTTTAAACCTTATAGGAGGATCCATAGACTCATTACTCTTCATGGAGATACAGCTGGGTGCTGATGATCTCTCTCGCTGGAGTTTACTGCACAACATTATTTGAACTTGTTAATTTATTGAGAAATACATTTTACTTGCAATTAACAGAATAAATTTTATGGTGAATATTATTTTGTGAGTAATAGTGAAACACTTTACAGTTCACACTTTTAAATTACTTATTTCAGATGTGCTTACTTAGTAATTTGGATATGAATATTTAATGACTGAAATGTCTACATATACAGTAATAGATTACCATTTTTTAGAGGGTGGGGACACATTATCAGTGTCCAGATCATGAGTCTCCATCGTTAAATATTAGCAAAGTAGACAGAAACTAACAGTTAAGTCCTGAAGATTCTGATCTCTGTGGATTACACTCCTGAAAAACACAAAAACAAATCTGAAGTTAAACTTCCACATAATAGTTTTCACATATTTAACCTAAAGAACAATGGTCATCCTTTGGTTTAAAATCTGTCTTACACAATTTAGTCATCAGCCTGGACACCAGGACTGACCTTTGACATTAGATAGATAGACAAATAGACAGATAGATAGATAGACTACTTTATTAATCCCTATGGGAAATTGTATTGTTACAGTAACCAGTTCATATATTATACAAAAAGTAAGCAAAAAGCAAGAATTGCAGTGAAATTGCAAAAAGGAGAAAAAAAACACTGTTTACAATTTAAGGTGCATTAAAGGGGTAAAAATGCTGTCAAATAATATGAATATAAAAATACCGGTCTATGTACACATGCACGATGATTGTACAGGTGGAAATGAACCAGCAAGTGTATAACCAGTATATAACTAATAAGAGAGAGGATGAAATAAATGAAGGATGTGACTATAGTGCACTGAAGTGCAATTCTTGACCAAAAAACACAATGAATCATGTCCTGCTCTTGGATGGACACTTAGAAGGTGTTATGAAGGCTGGAGGTAAGAAAGGTCGCCCCTATGTGAAAAAGAAATTATCCCTAAACCTAATAATTAATTCCGCCACCATTAGCATGCTTCACTTTGTCAGACAGCTTCTATTTACATGATTTCTTGATTGGGTCCGGCAGTAATCAGGACTGGGTGCGACAATTGAAATTTAACTCAGCTTTCCAAAAATCACAATGGAGCAATGGAGCAATTACTTTTTCATATAGGGCCAGGAAGATTTGGAAAGCTTTTTCCCATAATAAATGAAATAACAATTAAAAACTTTATTGTGAATTTACTTTGGGTTATCTTTATGATATTAACATTTATTTAATAATCTCAACCATTTAAGTGTGAGAAATATTCAAAAGAAAAATCAATGAGGAGGCACTGTACAGCACTGTATGTCTTAAAATAGTCAAATATATCTGTACATTTCCTAATGTCAAAAAATAAACTTTTTTAAATTGATATATTTGCTTGACAGTTAACAGCTGCTAATTAAACATATCTAACATACAGATTATACTTTAATTTCAATAACATCCAGGTTATGTAAGATATTGCTTTAAAATCTGCTGTAAACTGTGTGGCTACATGTCCTGCAGAGGGCGCACTTTTATATTAAATATAATCACTTTTCAAATGTATTTCTAATTTTAATAGAAATATTTTTTTTTACTTACATAAAATTTGTTATTTTGGGAAATATTAAACTTACAGCTAATTTTCATCTTAATCTTTTTTTTTTTTTTAAACAATTGTAAGAAGTGCATCACATTGTGTCCTTGTCAGGGAAAACCCCTAGAGAACACCTTGCGGCCATGGACTCTGTCTCACGTTTCGTGTTTTTTACTTCATTTGCCAGAATTCACTGCAGCTTGTTCTCGCATCTGTTTAGTTTCATGTAAATTTGTTTGTTTGTCACTCAGTTATTTTGTTCAGGTTGTTTGTGTTTGTTTATCATTAAACGTCTTAACGACTGTAACGAACACGCCGTGACGTACGTCTATCCTCCCAAACCTGACAGTCGTCTAGTAGAGCGTTTTTGCTTTCACATAAACCGATAAATCCCAAAGGCAGAATGAGAAAAAGCTCCTGTACAATCTCTATATAATAATATCGGTCTTCTAAAGTAAAAACCAGACCAATACCTGTTTAGGTTGTATCTGTACACCACGCATTACACATTTCGTACATCTGAGTTTTATTTATAATATGTCTGCATTATTCTTATATAAAGTCGTTAATAATAAATAAATCACTCACCTTTAATCACTGTTGTGTTACACTAATATCTTATGTTTTAAAGAAAGTTTCCTTGATATAAGAACATTGTGTTTTAACTGCTCTAACAATTCCGCAAAATGGAGTCGAGGCTGAAACTCTTTCACTTTCGATTCGTTACAGGCGATGGCTGTGTTCCAATCTGAAGTGTACTTCACAGTGTGCTTCCTACTCCCTGCCACGTGTGCAGATAATAGGCGTGTTCTGTTCAGCCTGAAGTACCCTGCGAAGTACACTTCACAAGGGTGTTCAGCCTATGTTAAGTGTGATTACAAACCAGAGGGAGCGAAAATGTTCAGTTTTAAGTGAACTGCGAACGGCGTAGGGAACAAGTGAACAACGGGTCTTCACTTCACCAGAAAAGGGAACGAAATTTTCCCAGTGCGTCACGCTGGAGCGTGAAAAAGAATGTATAAATCTATTATCATCAATATCGACGACGACATCATATTAATATGGCAAAATGTTTTTCACTTGTTCCCTCACCGTTCACAGTTCGCTTTGAACAGAGCAGTTTCGCTCCATGCGGTCTGGAATCACACTTAACATGGCTGACCACTCTATGTAGTGTACTTCGCAGGGTACTTCAGGCCGATCGGAACACACCAGGAAAATTTGTTTGTCGACTGGTTATTATTTTTTTTCAAGATTATTTGTGTTTACCATTAAACGTCCGTAACGAACACGTCGCGCCTGCGTCCATTTTTCCAAACCTGACAGTCGCATTACATATTTCCTAAGTTTCCTATCGAGTTTTACACGAGTTTTATTTATAATAGATCCGCATTGTTCCTATAAGTCGCTAGTAATAAATAAATCACTCACCTTTATTCACCGGCACTGTTGTGTTACATTAAATCTCAGTTTCTGCTTTATAAAAACTTTCCTTGATATAAGAACGTTGTTTTGTAACTTTACCAACACTTCCATAAAATGGAGTCACTTTACGGAAAAGGATTCATTACCGACGATGAGTTATTAAGAATGAGTCGACTCTTTGAATCGGTTCATATTCACATTTCCGAAGGACTGGATATGGCATCTGAGCTCTAAAGTGGAGAGTATCATTAACCTTAGTTAACATAACAGTAGGCTTTAAAATCTAAATTATAAGTATTTATATTAAAAAGCTACAACTTAATATACTCTATTTTGTCCTTTTTTATTTGACTGTTACACTGTTACTGATATTTAATAAACACAAAATAAATACAATGTAAAATTCTTATCCTGCATGAAGCACTGAAAACAGTTAAGGATATTTGAAATTACTGGAATTGCTTTCAAAACTTTCCAACACATTATTGAAACCTGTATGAACTGTGCTGAACCTTCAATTTGAAGAAACGTGATTAAAAAATATGAATAGAAATCCCTTAAATACTTGGTGAAATTGCATAGTAATAATATCAACAGTAAAAGCCTTAACTATGTTTAAAATTGTAAGTAACAGTATTTCTGAACACATGATTGGGACTAAACAGCTGTTTGGCCATAAGAAAACCACTTGTTATTTAGGAGCATCAAGATTGACTCTGGGGGAATGGAAAAGGGTCACTCTAATGAACCCAGATTGACCCAATTCTAAAGCGAAGAGTGCATCAGGGTAAGAAAGGAACATTTTTGTTTCACATTGAGAAAAAGAGGATATGAGTAAACTGCCCCTGTTCTACAGAGCTTTACATACTTTTTGGACACTAAAGAGCATGAAAATAATAACATAAAATATCTAATAAAATAATTTTAACTAAAAATTAATCTACCCAATATAGCAAAAAGGTCTGGATTGAGTCTGGCTTATATTTGGTTTTAGCAGTTAAGTCCTGGAATTAGTAGGTGGTATTTTGGTCCAGTTTATGCTGAATTCCATCTAAAAAATTTTAAAATGTTACATTTGCAAAGAGTAAAAGAAGGCATTCACATTTGAAATAATAATAAAAACACATGATAAAAAAGAAACAGTGCTTTCTCTGTGATGATATGCATGTCAAAGTGGCGTTAATAATTATTTTAACCATGTAGTTACTTCAATGGATCAAATCCCTTCAATGGATCCCCAGGAAGCACGTCTCTCAGTTTAGGATGTTTACTGAATAAATACACTGTAAAATGTGTAAGATTTAGGACATGTTTCCAAACTGTTTTAAATGAATTAAAGAAGGATTATTGCTTGATGCAAACACCACACCTCAATACACACATTGGTACACTTACTGGTAGTCAGGTTTTTATTAAAATAATTGTTGCTGCTGTCTTGGCTTGAATAGTTAGGGTAGGTTTAAACAGGAGTGCATGTGTAGTGATGAGTCGTTCATGAAATTAACGTGACTCAGAAGAACGAGTAGTCTTGGAGAGTGATTCGTTCATTTTCTACTGGGCGCGCATGCGTAAATCATCGAAAAAGCCGTAAGTTGTTTACAGAAAACAGAATTGAACGGTTCTTAACGAATCTTCCAAGTCCGAGTCATTCGTTCTTTTGTCACGTGACTCCCATAGACGCTATGAAGTGCAATAGATTCAAAAGAACGAATGACTCAGACTAGAAGATAAGACTGTGAACTGCTCGATCTGTTTATAATATGTCCTTAGCTGCATTGTAATGTTTTCATTACTGGACCTATAGCCAAACTTTGTATATGTAGACGTGTTGGGGTTCTGTTTATTGAAAATGTAACATTTATTTTATTTCTGATCAAAAGAACGAAATGAAATAAATGACTCAAAAAAAGATTCGTTCCTTTTGATGAACGAGATTCAAAGAACAGAGTCACAATTTATTTTATTTTTTACCGAGTCAATAAAATGATTGAAACTTCCCATCACTAATGTCAGGCATGCCAAAGCAAGGGCTAAAATGTCCAGGGTTAAACAGTCACTCCCACAAATACTGAAAAATACACATCCATAAATAGAAATGATTCATGTTGAACTCTGCTAAATAAGACAACTCTCCCATCTAGTGTTGAAATCCTGCATCTGCATTTAGTGGAACTTTCATGGGATTATTGGAAGCAAAACAGCATTAACAAACTTGTAAAGCGCATTAAAATTGAGCCAGCTTTACTCACTCTTATTTACAGAGATAACTCTATTCACTCATATTTACATAACACTATCCCTAGAGGCTTAAACAATGACCATTATTCATGATGGGTGTCTGGAGTACTCCAGTCAACCTGGACTCAACAGACCACATTACCTTTTCCATTGCTTCAAAGTCTAATCTTTAAACTCCAGAGTCCATGTAGTTTTCTGACGGCCATGCAGCAGCTTAGTCCCAATCCTGTTAGTTTTTGTTACATTGTGTGTGTGGCTTTTACTTTTACTGTTAAACAGAGAACTCACTAAAAAATAAACATTTTGGGTTTTCCCAAAGCGGCACCCTGAAGAGCACAACAACACTCCTATCTGCTCCACTCATATCAGCACAACAGACATTATCTACCTATCTGAACTGACAGTCCATCAATATCTGCCCAGTGATGGGCCTACAGTGGTCTCATTTCACTGATGGAAAGTGTAGACGTAAAGGCATGATGCTTAGGCTTAGATGATACACTTTGATCAAGATCATTTTGTGACTCGGTGGTTAGAATGTTCTTTGTGTATTATAATGCTATGTGGCCTGCCTTTGATGAGCAGTGTAGCTCTGGGCTAATTAGTGTCTCATGTGTGTATGGTGACATTTAACTATTTTGTACATGTAAAGCAGGAGAAAGGACATTTCAGATACGAACATAGACATATTTCTAAAACATTTACCCACAAACAAAAGTTAATGCTGAGCACCTGCTTTACAAGTCCATGGGTATGATGGCACTAATGCTAATGTATTAGAATGAGTTTATGATTATAAAGCTGTGATTTGAAACTGGTTTCAATGTCTGTGTCCTGCAGTTATAGGAAATGTATGTATGCATGTATTATTATTATTATTATTATTATATCTTTTGTTTCTCCTTACCGAAGAAATTCAGTAGAGATTCATTTTGTGAAGGAAAGAAACTGTTACTGATACTAATGTACATTATATACATATTGTATTTAAAATAACTATAGTCAAACTATAAGTCAATTACAGAATCTCAAACTGTGTATTTTCAACAAATTAACTGGGAAGGAAATTTGAAAGTAACACATCAGCTGGCAAAGTCTAACCGCTTAAACTAGCTCAGCCTGTGTTTTAACAGTGTCACAATCCGTCAAACCACGTCTACACCTTAGATGAGCCTGACTCTTTCCCGTTCCTACTCCAGTCCGCGTCTTGCCTTTCACCGCCTCAGTCACCGCGCTGAGCACACCTGCTGCCTGTCTGCTCTCATCATTTCGGCTATTTTAGTCACTCGAAAAGTGCTGCTCCTCGCCAGATTATTGTGCCATCTATGCCAATATTCCCGCGTTTTGTTTTGCTATTTGCTTATTGTGCTATTGACCCTGTTTTGTTACCGACCTCGTCTTGCTTAGCGTTTTGGATCTACTGCCTGTTTGGATTACCGGTTTTGACTTCCGCGTTGTATTCCGACCACGAGATCGCCCAGCGTTTTGCATCTACTGCATGTTTGGATTACCGGTTTTGAGTTCCGCGTTGTATTCCGACCACGAGATCGCCCAGCGTTTTGGATTTACTGCCAGTTTGGATTTAATTATCGCGTGCACATTGACCACGAGACTGCCGAGCGTTTTTGAAGTTACTGCACGTTTGGATTACCAGCTTTTGACTTCCGCGTTGCACACGGACTACGAAACTGTTCAGTGTTTTTTCGGAATAACCGTATGTTTGGATCTATTGCACGTCTGGGCTACAGGATTTCACCCTACAAGTCACCTGAAGCTTCTCTGCTTCCTCACTAAGACTGTAAATGCAAGTTATTTTTATCTCTGCTCTTGGATCTTCCTTTTCTCCCTGCCGTTATAACCCGGCGCGTGACAGTATAATCTGGCCAGCTATGGATCCAGCAGAGTTTGCTCACCTGAGATCGGCACTAGAAACCAGGGGGCTCTTCTTGGCACTCATCAGCAAGATATTCAGCAGGTTACTGAAACCCTCAGAACCGTCACTGACACCCTCGCCTCCCTAGCGGTCCAGATCCAGCAGATGCAATCCTCACGGACTCCAGTTCCGGTCGCCCCTACTCCCGTTGCTACTCCACCCTCACCCCATGAACCACGCCTTCCTGCTCCACCTACTTATGATGGTGACCCTAACACCTGCCGCTCCTTCTTATCTCAGTGTTCTCTCGTTCTGGAACTTCAAGCCTCGTCTTTTCTTACCGAACGGTCTAAGATGGCATACATAATAACCCTTTTGTCTGGAAAGGCGAGAGAATGGGGGACGGCAGTATAGGACGCACAAGATGTCTGCTGCGCCAGCTTCAGATCATTCACCAGTGAAATGAAGAAGGTCTTCGATCGCTCTTCCACGGGAAACCAGGCAGCAGGTCGGATTCTAAATCTCCGTCAAGGATCTTGCTCTGTTTTCGATTACGCCATTGAGTTTCGCACCCTTGCAGCATCATGCGGCTGGGATGGTCAGGCATTGTTCGATGCTTTTCTTCATGGACTTTCGGACCCAATAAAGGATGAGCTATCCGCACGGGAGCTACCATCTAGCCTTCAGGATCTCATTGATCTTGCTGGACGCATCGACGCTCGCAAACGTCTCAGACAACAGGAGCGAAGCCTGGACACCAGGTCGGTTCAACCACCAACCCCTCCTTGTCCTTTTGAACCCCCCGCTGAACCCATGTTGGTGGATCGTACTCGAATCTCTCCAAAGGAACGCCAACAACGACGGGACGAAGGGGCTTGCTTCTATTGTGGTCAGTCCGGTCATCTACTACGGACCTGTCCGCTAAAAGGCAAGGTCCCTCATTGATCCTGGGAACAAAGGGGGGCCCAAGCCATGCGAGTTTCCCAGACCACCGTTCTTGCTTTCCTGTGTCCATCATTTATGATAGCAAACCCCATGCTACTCATGCCCTCGTAGACTCCGGCGCTGACCAAAACCTGATCTGTTCATCTATGGTTAAAACCCTTAAGATCCCCTCTCTACCCTTGGGTCGCCCATTTTCTGTCCAAGCCCTTGATGGAAACACATCCTGTCTGTCTTCTTGTCTCCGTACCGCCCCTATTAAGACCCTGAACCCCCTTTCTAAGGAGGAGTTCCCCAACCTATCTGATGTCCCAACCGAATACCACGACCTCAAACTAGTGTTTAGCAAGTCATGTGCAACCTCGCTCCCTCCTCATCGGCCATACGACTGCGCGATTGATCTTGTTCCGGGCGCAACACCACCCAAGGGACGACTCTACTCTCTCTCTCGCCCCGAGAGAGAAGCCATGGATCAGTATATCTCGGAGTCTCTTTCAGTTGGAATAATCCGTCCCTCCTCCTCCCCGGCGGGTGCCGGTTTCTTCTTTGTGGAGAAGAAGGACAAGTCCCTCAGACCCTGTATAGATTACAGGGGACTGAATGCCATTACAGTCAAGAACCGTTATCCCCTGCCCCTTATGACATCCGCCTTCGAACTCCTGCAAGATGCCCGAATTTTCACAAAGCTGGACCTAAGAAATGCCTATCACTTGGTCAGGATTAGGGAGGGGGACGAATGGAAGACTGCCTTTAACACACCAACCGGTCACTATGAGTACCTCGTGGTTCTTTTTGGATTAACCAACGCGCCGGCTGTCTTTCAAGCACTAGTAAATGACATCTTAAGAGACTTTCTGAATGTTTTTGTTTATCTTGATGATCTTCTCTCGTTCCCTTAGGGAGCACAAACTTCACGTACGTCAGGTACTCCAAAGACTTTTAGAGAACAAACTTTATGTCAAGGCGGAAAAATGTGAATTTCACCGGGATTCCACATCCTTTTTGGGGTTCGTAATCTCTCCTTCAGGTATCCAAATGGACCCATCCAAACTCAAGGCAGTCATGGAATGGCCATTGCCCTCATCGAGACAGGATCTTCAACGTTTCCTGGGGTTCGCCAACTTTTACCGGCGATTCATCAAGAATTATAGCATGGTAGCAGCACCTCTCACTACTCTCACCTCCACAAAACTTCCTTTTCAGTGGAACCTTCGGGCGGACAAAGCCTTTTTGGATTTCAAACGCCGCTTCACTTCTGCCCCCATCCTCACATTCCCTGACCCCTCCCTTCAATTTGTGGTGGAAGTGGATGCATCGGAAACTGGAGTGGGGGCTGTCCTCTCTCAAAGGTCCCATAAGGACAACAAACTCCACCCTTGCTCCTTTTTCTCTCGTCGCCTCTCTCCGACTGAACGCAACTACGGCGTTGGAGACCGTGAATTGCTGGCCGTTAAGCATGCCCTGGAGGAATGGCGGCATTGGCTGGAGGGGGCGGAACACTCTTTTTTGGTCTGGACAGATCATAGGAATCTTGAATACTAGAGGTCAGCAAAAAGACTTAATTCACGTCAGGCTCGTTGGTCTCTTTTTTTTTTCAAGATTCAACTTTACGCTCTCTTATCGCCCAGGGTCTAAGAATGTCAAGCCCGACGCCCTTTCCCGCCAGTTTTCCCCCTTCCCAGACCCAGCCTCCCCGGAAACTATCCTCCCACACCACTGTCTAGTGGCTACAGCTCGTCTTGAGGTGGAGAACCAAGTGCTACAAACCCTTGAGCAAGAACCTGGTCCCAGCAATGTTCCTCAGAATAGACTCTTCGTTCCTGCCTCTACACGCTCCTTGGTGCTAGAATGGGGTCACAGCTCCAGACTTGCGTGTCATCCAGGGGCCACTCAAACCTTATCCCTCATACATCAACGCTTCTGGTGGCCAACCATCAAGGATGATGTGAGAAGGTTCGTAGCATTGTGCGACAATTGCATCAGGAACAAGACCCCCAATCGCCCCAATGAGGGTCTTTTAAGGCCACTTCCAACTCCACACCGACCTTGGTCACACATCTCACTCGACTTTGTCACCGGACTTCCTCAGAAGGGAATACCTGCATCTTGACAGTGGTCGATCGTTTTTCCAAATCTGCACTCTTTATTCCCTTACCCAAACTCCCGTCGGCCAAGGAAACAGCGGAGCTCTTAATTCTTCATGTCTTCCGACTTCACGGTCTCCCGGTGGACATAGTGTCTGATCGAGGTCTTCAGTTTTCTGCACAGTTCTGGAAAGCCTTTTGTAAACTTATAGGTGCCACGCCAAGTCTTTCTTCTGGTTTCCACCCTCAAAGTAACGGACAGTCTGAACGTGCTAATCAGGAACTTGAGAAATACCTTAGGTGTATGACGTCACGTGACCCGCCTTCATGGAGCAGAATGTTACCCTGGGTGGAATATGCCCACAACTCTCTCCCCACCTCCTCCACTGGCATGTCCCCCTTCCACTGTTGTCTTGGATACCAGCCACCATTGTTCTCGGCTCAGGAAGAAGAAACTGCTGTTCCCGCAGCCCAAGCCTTTGTCCGCCGCTGCAAAAGAACCTGGCAGTGTGCTCGCTCTCAGCTGCTGCGCGCAGTGAGCACCTTCCAAAGAAAAGCCGATCGCCATCGTTCTGCAGCTCCCAGGTACCGTGTTGGCCAGAAGGTAATGCTCTCCACTCACGACATACACATCAAGACCACTTCTCGAAAATTATCCCCTAGGTATATCGGCCCATTCACCATTGCCCGAGTTATTAACCCGTGTTCCGTGAGACTGTCTCTACCATTGTCTATGCGTCGTATCAACCCTACATTCCATGTCTCTCAAATCCGACGGCTGGTCGCTTGTCCTCTGGCACCTCCCCCCCCCCGCCCTCCCCCACCCCCTCGCCTCATCGATGGGGGTGAAGCCTTTACAGTCCGCAAGCTTCTCAAAGCCCGTCGCCTAGGTAGGGGCCTGCAATATCTCGTAGACTGGAAGGGTTATGGCCCCGAAGAAAGAAGTTGGGTACCTGCCAGATTTATAGTGGACTCATCCTTGATAAGGGAATTTCACAAGCTCCACCCCGAGGCACCGTCTAGAACGCCCGGTGGCGTCCATAGAGGAGGGGGTACTGTCACAACCCGTCAAACCACGTCTACACCTTAGATGAGCCTGACTCTTTCCCGTTCCTACTCCAGTCCGCGTCTTGCCTTTCACCGCCTCAGTCACCGCGCTGAGCACACCTGCTGCCTGTCTGCTCTCATCATTTCGGCTATTTTAGTCACTCGAAAAGTGCTGCTCCTCGCCAGATTATTGTGCCATCTATGCCAATATTCCCGCGTTTTGTTTTGCTATTTGCTTATTGTGCTATTGACCCTGTTTTGTTACCGACCTCGTCTTGCTTAGCGTTTTGGATCTACTGCCTGTTTGGATTACTGGTTTTGACTTCCGCGTTGTATTCCGACCACGAGATCGCCCAGCGTTTTGCATCTACTGCATGTTTGGATTACCGGTTTATGTGCGCTTTTAATGAAGATTCTGCACTCAAAAAAACGAACAAGGCAGGTTGTGCATTTTACATAATATAATTTCTTTCAGTTTACTCCTAATAATCGTATTTGTTGATTTAAAATGTTTTTTTTTTTCGATTAAGGTTAACGTAATTTTGTCTCAACTTGACCGGACACATTCCTAATACGTTGTCTAATCATGAACCATTCATGTTAAGTCAACATTTCATACATACAGCAGGGGGCAGTAGCGAGATGCCAGCTGTCATGAACCGCTAATGAAACAGAAGAGCAAGACGAATCAAACTACACCTGCGCTAAGTTAATGGATTCTCTGTCTACGTGTGTTACGTTTTGTCCGTTTTGACAGAGGGGGGTCAACACCCGAAAAAGGTCAGATTTTTCCTCAGATATTTGTTTTTTTTTTTCATCTATATATTAGTATTTAACTTTGGCCTGCTTCTGTAGTTTTAGAGAGGTATAGTGTTTTAGACTGAAGTTAGCCAGCTAACGGGTTTAGCCACGTGCCACAGGTCGGTCCACTGCATATAAGATAAGTATATATAGCAAAAGTAATGGTACCGGTGGGCTCTTCAGAATATCACAATATCCATTTAGCCTTCAAAAATTGTAAGATAAAGCTGCTATTAGATGGCCTCAGATCACCGGTGTACTTAGGAAAGCTTTTTTTAAGTTTGTGAGAAATCAGTGTGGACCAAAAGTTAGAGATCAAATACTAAACATTTACAGGGAAAAATGCAAACAGGCTCTTTGGAATTCGGTATTAGTCTAGTGATTTCATTTTTGCTTTTTTGTGTGTAACAATAGGATACAGATGGCCATGCTGCAGAGAGGGATCTTGAACATGTTCTATTTGGCATCTACAGCATCAGTGTTGAGGGAGGTAATGCCACGACCCCTCCAGTTGTTGAAATGCTTCACGACTTGGGAGACATTTGTATTTGATAGCAAAAAATAGGGTAAATTGTTCGTTTTGTTTATAAGGTAAATTAATTAATTTTCCTCCCTCTTTAAATGTGTCAAAGTTGACAGAAGTGTTGGAAAAGAAAAATTAAGAAAAATAGAATATGTTGGATATTGTGTAAAGTATGTGTTTTGTATTGTTGGACTATAATATTCTCAATTTCTCGATTTCTGTGCTGCATTTCAAACAGTGCCAATTGTTATTAAAATACTTGTGACAGTAATCTTGTTGTGAATAAAGACCTTTACAAATGTTAGTTGAGTTTAACTGTGGAACATGTTGACAAGAAAAAGTTAATTAAACCCAACATTTCATTTTTTTAGTTTGTGGATTAGATTGTTAGTGTTTTATGAAAGTATGGTACCTGTTATAAGTTGTTCCCTAATAAAAAGGATAAAGTACATATTTACTGCCTCTGGAGTTGTCTTTAAGAGTCACTGAAGCATGGGAAAATAGGGCTGGTATACATTACGGTATAACATATAGTTGTAGTAACATAAGTAGCACAAAGAACTTGTTAGACTTGTCAATAATAATGGAGTATCATTCACATAATTAAATTACATTACAATTACACAATCAATTGCTATTACAGTAAATGATAAAAATTATGTTAAGTAAACATGTTTCTTTCACACAAGTTTAACATGAATGAAAAATTTTGGTTTAGCAGGCAAGAATTGTGTCATTTGACCACATTTTGATGATGTGGGACCGATGTACACATTAAGATCAAGTAAATTCAAAGGATTATTTTTTTCAGTGTGTGGATGTGGAGGCACAAATTATACAAGTTTTTTTTCTCTGGGAGAGAGTTATAAGACCGCGTATTGATGTCTTTTAATTTCCTAATGATTATTTGAAAGTGTTATCGGTTTTCAAGGAAATCATTTACTTAACACATCTCTTGAAACCGCATATTGCTAATGCTCAAAGTAATTAAACACATTGAGTACTGTTAACTTAAATAATTGCAATTAGGTCAAATTAATAGACCTTTTTGAGTATTCAGAACCTTTGTAAGTAATAGTAAGTACGTAAGTAACAGTAACCGTCACCTTAAAATTCCACCAAGTAAACCTCTATAGAGCACTGGTGGCTCAGTGGTAAGTGTTTCGCCTGCCATGTGAACAGCCCGGGTTCGATCCTTGGGCTGGCATGTCTGATGTGGTGACAGCAGCAACTATATATTTGATTTGCAACAAGATCAACAAATTCAAAAATTTATAGTTCTGTTTACTTAAAATTGGAAACATCATCACTTAAAAAAATTGATGTAACTTATTACAGTGTACATAGCACTTCGGGTTTTTTTTGCGTCATGGCATTTTTTGTACAATGTGGGTGATGCAGAGCATGTGGGAAAGGCAACTGTGTGTAGAGCCGTTCACACAGTATGTCTGGCACTTAAACACTTTTTACACACACCGTAAACCTGATTAAGTTGGCAAAACTAAAAAAACTTGAGGTAATCATTTACATCAATTTTTTAAAATAATGATGTTTCCAATTTAAATAAACTATAATTTTTTTTAAATAAATTGTTGTTGGGAATCAAACCCAGGTCTTTCACACGGCAGGCGAAACATTTACCACTGAGCCACCAGTGCTCTATAGATTTTAAGAAGGTGGAATTTTAAGGTGATGGTTACTGTTACTTGCGTACTTACGATTATTTAAAATATCAAAAGGTTCTGAATATTCAAAAAGGTCTATTAATTTGACCTAATTGCAATTATTTAAGTTAACAGTACTCAATGTGTTTAATTACTTTGAGCATTAGCAGTAGGAGGTTGATTAAACTTACTCTTCTCAGGGGTTTTGGAACCGACATACTCATGGTATGTGGGTTTGGGGTAAAACAACCCGGAGGTTAAAAATTAACCCAGCTTTCTGGAATAACCGCCCCCCCCCCCCCCCCCCCCCCCTGTTATTTTGTTCGGGTTGTTTGTGTTTGTTTATCATTAAACGTCAGTAACATAGTAACACGCCGTGCCTGCGACCATCCTTCCAACCTTACAGTCGTAATACAGATTTTCTACATCTGAGTTTATTTATATAAAGTCGTTAGTAATAAATAAATAAGTCACTCACCTTTAGTCACCGGCCCTGTTGTGTTACATTTATATCTCAGTTTTTGCTTTAAATAAACTTTCCTTGATATAAGAACGTTGTATTTTAACTTTTCCAACACTCCCAGAAAATGGAGTCGAGCCTAAAACACTTTCACTTTAGGAAAAAGGATGCGTTACAGGCGATGGCTGTGTTCCATTACAAAGTGAACTTCAGAGGGTGCTCCCTACTCCCTGCTCCGTGTGCAGTGAATGTCGGTTAGGGGAACTTATGGTAACGGATATCTGTCGCTGCTGCTGTGGACATGTCACACTACAGACATTAAATATTGAATATTTATTTACAAACATAAAAAAAACAAAAACGGATACAATTTAAAAACATAAATTATTAAAACGTTAAAATAATTGTATTAATTTACAAGATGTACAAATTTTTTTTTTTTTACAGATTGCTAGTCTATATAATACTAACAATTTCTTGATTAACATTTTAATTATTTCGTTCTATGATGTCCTCGGTAATAATGATAAATATGTAAATCCTTTTTCGAGCTCCATTTTTCAAGCTTCTGCGAGGACCAATGGCTGATGGGAAAATTTTCACTCCCTTTTCCGGTGAAGTAAAGACCTGATGTTCACTTGTTCCCTACACCCTTCACGGTTCTCTTTTGAACTGAGCAGGTTTGGAATCACACTTTCTGTAACATGGCTGAACACCCTGTGTAGGGCACTTCCCAGGGAACTTATGGTCGATCGGAACACACGAGTTTCAAGGAAAGTTTGTTTGTCACCCCGTTATTTTGTTCAAGTTATTTGTGTTTATCATTAAACGAATTAACGTCAGTAATGAACACACCGCGCCTGCGTCCATCCAAACCTGACAGTCGTATTACACATTTTCCTACGGAGTTTTATTTACAATATATCCGCATTATTCTTATATAAAGTCGTTAGTAATAAATAAATCACTCACCTTTAGTCACCCGACCCTGTTGTGTTACATTAATAGCTCAGTATCTGCTTTAAAGAAACTCTCCTTGATATAAGAAGCTTGTGCTTCAACTTTTCCTGCACTTCCATAAAATGGAGTCACTTAAGGAAAGATAATTCAATACTGTCGATGAGTCATTAAGAATGAGTCAACTCTTTGAATCGGTTCATATTCACGTTTCAGAAGAACTGGAGATGGCCAGCTGAGCTCTTACGTGGAGGTTTGGAGTTCATTAACTTTAGAGCAGTAGACTTTAAAATGTAAATTATAAGTATATACAACAAACACTACAACGTATTTAAGATCATGTATCTTTGTTGGTTGTTTCAACTGTTAAACTGTTATAAACACAGAATAAATACAATGCCAAATTATTAAACTGCATAAAGCACTGAAAACAATTAAGAAGATTTGAAATTACTGGAATTGGTTTAAGAACTTTCCAACACATTATTGAAACATGTAAAGACTATGCTAAACTTTCAACTTGAAGAAATGTGGTCAGAAAAAATATGAATAGAGATCACTTAAATATTTGAAGTTGCATAGTAAGTAAATCTACAGTAAAAACCTTAACTATTAAATAGTGTAAGTAAGAGCATTTCCAAATACACCCAATCACAGGATTGGGACTATACAGCAGTTTGGCTATAAGAAAACCACCCAAAATTTTTTTTTATTTTTTAGAGAGCGTCAAGTTTGACTCTGCGGCAATGGAAAAGGGTTACATGGCCTGATTAACCCGGATTGACCCAATTCTACAGCGATGGATGCATCAGGGTAAGAGAGAAAGCGAATGAAGCAGTGCAACATTTTTTTTTGGCTGGCAAGTGTTTAACAGAAGGCACCAACTAAGTTGTTTCACATTAAACAAAGATCAGCGTAAACTGCCACTATTGTACAAGGCTTTGCATGCTTTTTGGAAACTCAAAGGCCATGGGCATGAAAAAAAAAATAAAAAAGCCATGCAAGACAGAGTTTGTGGTGTCTGCATATATGTCTGAAAGAGCATTTTTAAGAGGCGCCGTATAGGGCTTAAATCAAACTTCACTCATGCACACACATATGAAACACTTGCATACACATATATGAAACAGTCACACATCTATATATACTACTAACTGCTCACACAACTACATATGAAATGCGCGCACACATACCTATGAGACGCGCGCACATATATACAAACTCTCCAAGCACATATATGCAAACTCTCTGTGCACACACACACATATGAGATGCAAGCACACACACATATGACATGCACGAGCATACACAAAGTCTCCATGCGCACACTCAAACACACACTCACACCTAAGAGATGCGCACAAACAAGGGAATTCCTATCACTCATTACAATATTTATTATAATTATTTTCGAGGACAACACCATATAAACAGTACACAATAATTTAATTTTAATTTAATTAAGAAATATTTAGTATTACATAGACTAGTAATCTGTGTAAATAAATAAATAAATAAATAGATCTCCGTACATCTTGTAAATTAATCGAATCATTTATTCATAAGTTATAAACATTTCAAAACGTTATATATTTTAGTGTCAGTTTTTTTCACTAAATATTCTATATTTACTGTCCGTAGCGTGAAATTTCCACAGCAGCAGGGACGGGTATCCAAGGTGCTTATGTTACTATGGTAACGCATGTAGGAAGTAACGTTGCAGGATGTTCCGAATGGCGGAATTTTGTAGAGTGAAGTTCCCTTAACAGACATTCCCCACATGGAGTAGGGTGTAGGGAGTAGGATGTAGTAATTTCAATGTATATGGACTTGCCGATTCATTCTCTCTGATTAGTAGTAGCATTTTTAAATAGACTGTTACTGGACAGTTTAGAAGACAGCGAGTGGTTTATCTATTATCACCACAAAAAGATCCAACATATTAGCCACAGATTCCGTGCTTCAATTTTCATTTTGCTAAACATCACCTGCGTTTTGTGCCGCTGCAATATTCAGACATTATGTGGACAGTTGTGAATATGCCTTGTGATTGAGCAGTGATGATCATTATACTGTCCAACTCCGTCTTCTAAACTGTCCAACAGCAGAGACCTTGGGGGCCATTCAACTAGCCCACGACGACCAATCCACTTTTCAAGAAACTCTTCATCTAGGAATGCTCGGACCTGACACCCATAATGTGGTGGTGCACCATCTTGCTGGAAAAACGTGCCAGCTTCAGTGCATAAAGAGGGAAACACATCATCATAGCAATTTCAAATATCCAGTGGCCTTGAGGTTTCCATTGATGAAGAATGGCCCCACTATCTTTGTACCCCATATACCACACCATACCATCACTTTTTTTGTTCCAACAGTCTTGGAGGGATCTATCCAATGTGGGTTAGTGTCAGACCAGTTTAATGGCCCCCAAGGTCTCCCGATCTGACCCCCTTAGACTTTTATCTTTGGGGTCATCTGAAGGCAATTGTCTATGGTGTGAAGATACGAGATGTGCAGCACCTGAAACTACGGATACTGGAAGCCTGTGCTGGCATTTCCCCTGTGGTGTTGCTATCAGTGTGTGAAGAGTGGGAGAAGAGGGTTGCATTGACAATCCATCACAATGGGCAGCACATTGAACACATTTTATAAGTGGTCAGAAACTTGTAAATAACTCATGAAAGAATAAAGTTACGTTAAAACCAAGCACACCATTGTTTTTCTTGTGAAAGTCCCAATAAGTTTGATGTGTCACATGACCCTCTTCCTATTGAAAAAACAAAAGTTGGATCCAAGATGGCCGACTTCCAAATGGCCACCATGGTCAGCACCCATCTTGAAAAGTTTGCTCCCTCACATGTACTAATATGCCACAAACAGGACGTTAATATCACCAACCATTCCCATTTTATTAAGGTGTATCCATATAAATGGCCCACCCTGTATACTAACAGTTATAAATTAAATCAATTTACATTTGTCCTCATTTTACAAGCGGATAAAGGATATGAGGTTATAAAGTCATGGCCACAATATAATATCTCGTGATCATGCATTATACCATTTTGTTCCCACGCTTTAATACGTTGTGGCCACGGATTCTTTTTCTAACGAATGTCACTATAGGGGATCCGAAAAAAACTTGATATTGGAGTTTAAAATTGCACTGATTTTCATGTTAATAATAATAATAATAATAATAATAATAATAATAATAATAAGGAAAAGAAAAAAGTTTAAAGTAAGTTTGACGCCCTAATCTTTGGGCGGAACTATCCTGTTGGTCATGTATCAGCACGGAATCTTTTTATAAGCGGACCGGAAACAGCCTGCGTCCCAAACAGCGAGAATGTAAGCAACATTTAACTGTGTTCCCTTCCATAGAGGACGTTTATTCTAGGGCTGCAACAACTAATCGATAAAATCGATAATTATCGATAATGAAATTCGTTGTTAACGAATGCCGTTATTGATTAGTTGAACTGCTCACATTATTAAGGAGCACGACCACAAGATGCAGAAATACACAAAGATACACACAGATACACAGCCGCTCACGCAATGGAGGTTACAGAAGCGTCTGCAGGAAACAGCATGCGCCTTTGGCGTTATATTCCTGCCACAATTCTGAGCGCACGGTTTGACATATTGAGAGCAGACAAAGCACTCTATGCGCGTGCACTGTCTCCACTGTGCGTTCAACAGCTCAATTCTGTGTGTGCAATGTCTCCCCTGCTCGCTCAACATGTTCTCCGTGCACGCGCGACTTCTCGATTCTGTGTGCTCTCATCTCTGCCTTCACGCGCAAGCAACATTTATTTTCTGTGCGTGCTCGACTCTGCCTGTACACTCACTCAACTTTGTCCAGTGTTACAAAACTGCCACAAAACCAGCCAATCACAGACTTCTACACACGACTTCTGATTGGCTGTTCCTTCTCTATCAGCTGGCAATATCTGCAATTATTGTTAAAATGCTGTATTTTGCATACTCAAATACTGTTATTTATTTATTTATTTTTAGAAGGAGACAAGTCAGCATAAGTGAGTTCATTCAAAAAAGAAATCCCCCATGCACTCCACAACAAGCAGCCACTATAACAGATGCCATCCAATATAATAAGAGTACAACAATTGTTTTCCTTTTTTATTTATTTATTTATATTTTGGATATTTAGAGGAGTTTTACTGTTCAAAAACAAACTTTGTCTTTAATTTAAGGCTCAAAATTAAAGATAATTAAACTCTATATGTGGCTTTTGCATTTGTAAAATTTTAACTTTATACATAACTAAAACCCTGATTTATGGTTTTATATAGTTATAAGCAAAACATTAAATTAAAGAAGCGTTTAGTTTTAATCCGATTAATCGATTTTTTTTTAATTGCCCAACTAATTGATTATCAAAATAATCGTTAGTTGCAGCCCTAGTTTATTCAAAAATAAATTATTCAGACTGAGTGTGAAAATTCTGTGTGAAGGAATTTTGAGTAAAATGAATCAGTGGCAAAAACGTACCAATAAATAAGGCGCGGGAAAACTTAACGGAAAGCCTAAACAAGCAGCGTAAGATGGATCAGGCTGGATCAATATTACTGATCTGGACATAAACAGCTGTTTGCAAAACAAATAAATATATAAATAAACAAGACGTGTCAAGTGTAAAGCTCTTTAGCACAAGCGTTGTATGACTGTGTCTTAAAGAGCAGCAGATATAGTGGATTCATTAAGATAAGTAAGACAGCCTCAGACATCCAGCTTGTATCCCCCTGTTCTACGTATCTTAATGAATCCACTACATCTGCTGCTCTTATTGCTCTCAATAAGCAAAGAACAGATAAACAAGTAGGAAGGAGTGATGAAGCGTGTTGTAATGTGGACAAGTGTTCAGGTCTGCTTAAGGCTTTCTAGAGACAAACATTATGTAGCAGACAAATTGAACATCTCATCCCATAATGATGAATAATATATATGTTTTATATACAGGTGCATCTCAATAAATTAGAATGTCATCGAAAATTTGATTTATTTCCGTAATTCAAGTCAAAAAGTGAAACTCACATATTATATACACTCACCTTAAGGATTATTAGGAACACCATACTAATATGGTGTTTGACCCCCTTTCGCCTTCAGAACTGCCTTAATTCTATGTGGCATTGATTCAACAAGGTCCTGAAAGCATTCTTTAGAAACGTTGGCCATATTGATAGGATACCATTTTTTGTAAACCCTAGAAATGGTTGTGCGTGCAAATCCCAGTAACTGAGCAGATTGTGAAATACTCAGACCGGCCCGTCTGGCACCAACAACCATGCCACGCTCAAAATTGCTTAAATCACTTTTCTTTCCAAATCTAACATTCAGTTTGGAGTTCATTAGATTGTCTTGACCAGAACCACACCTCTAAATGCATTGAAGCAAGATGGAGATTTGTGGGATGCACATCCAGGGCACGAAGCTCCTGTTCCACCACATCCCAAAGATGCTCTATTGAGTTGAGATCTGGTGACTGTGGGGGCCATTTTAGTACAGTGAACTCATTGTCATGTTCAAGAAACCAATTTGAAATGATTCGAGCTTTGTGACATGGTGCATTATCCTGCTGGAAGTAGCCATCAGAGGATGAGTACATGGTGGTCATAAAGGGATGGACATAGTCAGAAACAATGCTCAGGTAGGCCGTGGCATTTAAACAATGCCCAATTGGCACTAAGGGGCCTAAAGTGTGCCAAGAAAAGATCCCCCACACCATTACACCACCACCACCACCAGCCTGCACAGTGGTAACAAGGCATGATGGATCCATGTTCTCATTCTGTTTACCCCAAATTCTGACTCTACCTTTTGAATGTCTCAACAGAAATCGAGACTCATCAGACCAGGCAACATTTTTCCAGTCTTCAACTGTTCAATTTTGGTGAGCTTGTGCAAATTGTAGCCTCTTTTTCCTATTTGTAGTGGAGATGAGTGGTACCCGGTGGGGTCTTCTGCTGTTGTAGCCCATCCGCCTCAAGGTTGTGCGTGTTGTGGCTTCACAAATGCTTTGCTGCACACCTCGGTTGTAAGGAGTGGTTATTTCAGTCAAAGTTGCTCTTCTAGCAACTTCAAGCTCTTCTATCAGCTTGAATCAGTCGGCCCATTCTCCTCTGACCTCAACAAGGCATTTTCGCCCACAGGACTGCCGCATACTGGATGTTTTTCCCTTTTCATACCATTTTTTGTAAACATTTTTTGTAGAAATGGTTGCGCGTGCAAATCCCAGTAACTGAGCAGATTGTGAAATACTCAGACCGGCCCGTCTGGCACCAACAACCATGCCACGCTCAAAATTGCTTAAATCACCTTTCTTTCCAAATCTGACATTCAGTTTGGAGTTCATTAGATTGTCTTGACCAGAACCACACCCCTAAATGCATTGAAGCAACTGCCATGTGATTGGTTGATTAGATAATTGCATTAATGAGAAATTGAGCAGGTGTTCCTAATAATCCTTTAGGTGAGTGTAGGTTCACTACACAGGCTGATGATTATGGCTTACAGCTAATGAAAACCCAAAATTCAGTATCTCAGAAAATCAGAATATTGTGAAAAAGTTAAATATTGGAGACTAATGGTGTCGCATTCTAAACAGCTAATTAATTCAAAACACCTTCAGAGGTTTCCTGAGCCTTTAAATGGTCCCTCAGTCCGGTTCAGTTGGCCACAAAAGATCATTGCTAAAGAATCTGTCTGTTTACAGAATGTTGTATCCAAGCACATTAATTTAAAGTTGAAAAAAGGTGGTAGGAAAAGGTGCGTAAGCAACAGGGATAACGCACCCTTAAATGGATTGTGAAACTAAGCCCATTCAAGAATTCGGGGGAGATTCAACAGCAGCAGCAGCTGGAGTCAGTGCTTTGGGCATGGGCTACAGCTGTCGCATTCCTTGTGTCAAGCCACTTTTGAACCAGAGACAATGTCAGAGGTGCCTTACCTGGGCTAAGGACAAAAAGGACTGGACTGTTGCTCAGTGGGCCAAAGTCCTCTTTCCAGATGAAAGTAAATCATCCATTTCATTTGGAAATCAAGGTGTCTGTGTTTGTGAAGAGGCACAGAATCCAAGTTGCTTGAAGTTAAGTGTAGTTTGCAGGCAGTAGTGGTTTGGGGATCCATGTCATCTGCTGGTGTTGGTCCACTGTGTTTTATCAGGTCCAAGGTCAGAGCAGCCATCTACCAGGAAGTTTTAGAGCATGTCATGCTTTCCTCTGCTGACCAGCTTTATGGAGATGCTGATTTCATTTTCCAGCAGGACTTGGCTCCTGCCCACACTTGCCAAAACTACTAATACCATGGTATCCCTCTGCTTGATGGACCAGCAAACTAACTCGACCTAAACCCCATAAAGAATCTATGGGGTAGCGTGATAAGGAAGATGTGAGACACCAGAACCAACAACGCAGAAGAGCTGAAGGCCGATATTAGAGCAACCTGGGCTTCCATAACATGTCAGCAGTGCCACAGACTGATCGCCTTCATGCCACACCGCATTGCTGCAGTAATTCATGCAAAGTGAGCCCTGACCAAGTATTGAGTGCTGTATTTATTCATACCTTTCAGTAGACCAACATTTCTGTGTTAATTTTTTTTAATTGGTTTTAAGTAATATTCTGATTTTCTATGATACTGAATTTTGGGTTTTCATTAGCTATAAGCCATAACCATCAAAATTATAGGAAATAAACACTTGAAATATATCAGGCAGTGTGTAATGAATCTGTGTATATGAGTTTCACTTTTTGAATTGAATTACAGAAATAAATCAACTTTTTGATGATACTCTAATTTATTGAGATGCACCAATATATCCTGAGAAATGAACGATGTATTTGCAGTACAGAGTAAGGACAACTCAAGAAGCATTTTGACTGAATAGAGGAAAGGTGATAAAGTGAGGATTAGATAAACAAAACAAAAAAAAATCCTAATAGTAATTGTAAATTTTGAATACAGCAGAGCATCAACATTTCGTAATCCCGACCGGATTCTGTACAGACCTGACACCAGATTTAATACTACTACTAATAATAATTATTATCCAGGACACATGTGCAAATATTTACAGATGGGCCAAGTGATCACTAATGACATTATGTATTTAGGTCAGATTTCCAGAACTAAACGTAAAATAATGATCAAGAAGAATGAGCGGTAATGTAACTGAGGAAATGATCACAATAGTTTTAGTGTTTGTGTTTGTACTGGGACTAAACCTGGAAAAGTAATCAGATGCTCAGCTTCCTACTTAGTCCTACAAAGTTTTCAGAAACAAACACATACTGATATAAATAGTACGTATAAAATCGAAGCAATCAGGAATTCAGATTATTAAGGCTTCCAGTACATCAGCAGTTAGAGCAGACCCAGAGTGTTAATAAATCAGCTGAACAAGACTGGACACTGGGGTGAGTGGATCAAAACCAAGAGAAGGAACCGACAGTGTAAACTAAGAAATCTATCATTTAAATCCAAAAGGCTCTCAGTGACTTAATACCCTTGTGTTTAGGCTGCAGCTTTAATTCTCCATATTATTTTTACAAGGATGAAAAAATGCTTAAAATTTAAAGCAGTTAGTCTTGATAACTGTATCCAGTAGTTGGCGCTATTACTACATAACACTGGATGTGAACTACTGTACATGAATTCTAAATTTCTACAGTTTATGATTTATGTAGCATGTTATAGAAACAAACAAGGGTTTCTGTTTGTATATCTTTTAATATTAGAAAAGTAAAGCTAGTTGCAGGTGAGAGACAGTGTAAAATCTCAATTGACCCCTTTTTACCTACATTGTGAGCTACATTTAATTAAACATTTCAAAACATTGACCTTTTGTGTCCGTGGAAACTTCCCATGGACTTTGTGAAAATGAATATTTGTGTCATTCTTGAATCGTTTGACCACGGCTGTACAAAAGGGATGAAATCACGGCTTCAGTTTCATGTAATGCAGGACATTCCAGAAAGCAACCTGGCATTCAGTCTTGGAGTCTTCTTCTTCTTGATCACATATATAATTACTTTCTCAGTTCATGATTCTCTCTCATTGTCACATAATATCACCAAAGATTATTTTATCTTTATACACACGTGGATAAAATTGTTGGTACCCTTCAGTCAATGAAAGAAAAACTCACAATGGTCACAGAAATAACTTTAATCTGACAAAAGTAATAATAAATAAGAATTCTATTAATGTTAACCAATGAAAGTCAGACATTGCTTTTCAACCATGCTTCAACAGAATTATTTTAAAAAATGAACTCATGGAACAGGCCTGGACAAAAATGATGGTACCCCTAACTTAATAGTTTGTTGCACAACCTTTTGAGGCAATCACTGCAATCAAACAATTCCTGTAACTGTCAATGAGACTTCTGCACCTCTCTGCAGGTATTTTGGCCCACTCCTCATGAGCAAGCTGCTCCAGTTGTTTCCGGTTTGAAGGGTGCCTTTTCCAGACAGCATGTTTCAGCTCCTTCCAAAGATGCTCAATAGGATTGAGGTCAGGGCTCATAGAAGGCCACTTTAGAATAGTAAAATGTTTTCCTCTTAGCCATTCTTGGGTGTTTTTAGCTGTGTGTTTTGGGAACTTGTCCTGTTGCAAGACCCATGACCTGCGACTGAGACCCAGCTTTCTGACACTGGCCAGCACATTTCTCTCTAGAATCCCTTGATAGTCTTGAGATTTCATTGTACCCTGCACAGATTCAAGACACCCTGTGCCAGATGCAGCAAAGCAGCCCCAGAACATAACAGAGCCTCCTCCATGTTTCACAGTAGAGACAGTGTTCTTTTCTTGATATGCTTCATTTTTCCGTCTGTGAACATAGAGCTGATGTGCCTTGGCAAAAAGTTCAATTTTTGTCTCATCTGTCCATAGGACATTCTCCTAGAAGCTTTGTAGCTTGTCAACATGTAGTTTGGCATATTCCAGTCCGGCTTTTTAATGATTTGTTTTGAACAATGTTGTCCTCCTTGGTCGTCTCCCATGTAGTCCACTGATGTTCCTTGAGCATGAAGTTCACCTTGGATCTCTTTAGAAGTCTTTCTGGGCTCTTTTGTTACCATTCGGATTATCCGTCTGTTTGATTTGTCATCAATTTTCCTCCTGCGGCCACATCCAGGGAGGTTGGCTACAGTCCCATGGATCTTAAATTTCTGAATAATATGTGCAACTGTAGTCACAGGAACATCTAGCTGCTTGGAAATGGTCTTATAGCCTTTACCTTTAACATGCTTGTCTATAGTTTTCTTTCGAATCTCCTGAGACAACTCTTTCCTTCTCTTCCTCTGGTCCATGTTGAGTGTGGTACATACCATGTCACCAAACAACACAGTGACTACCTGGAGCCCTATATATAGGCCCACTGACTGATTACAAGATTTTAGACACCTGTGATGGTAATTAGTGGACACACCTTGAATTAACATGTCCCTTTGGTCACATTATTTTCAGTATTTTCTAGGGGTACCATCATTTTTGTCCAGGCCTGTTTGGCTGAGTTTATTTTTTAAAATAATTCTGTTGAAGCATGGTTGAAAAGCAATGTCTGACTTTCATTGGTTAACATTCATAGAATTTTTTTTAATTATTACTTTTGTCAGATTAAAGTTATTTATGTGACCATTGTGAGTTTTTCTTTCATTGACCGAAGGGTACCAACAATTTTGTCCACGTGTGTACATATTTAGTCATTGACATCTCTAACACTAGTAAGCCAGTGTGTGTACAGAGTAATGTGTTAAACCTCAATTCTTTTTTTTCCATAGATTAATCAGTCAATAAAAATGCTTCGGAGTGGATCGGCACTGGTACGTACACATTTCAACCTTTCATGATTGTCTTTATATATGTGAGGCGTGTTCAAGTCAAACCGGGACTTGTTGATTGTGTAAGTAATGAGAGTAAAAACTACCCTTATTTCTTTATATTATTGGTTCCCAACACTGGTTGCAAATCACGCTGTAGTGTTTTTTTTTCCTCAGCACACAATTAAAAGCCTCTTTTAAATAAAAGTACTAGAAGTGGTACCAGTGCGGGGCAGGAGGTCCTCCAGAATCAGGGTTGGTACCCCTGCTTTATATACTGTAATCTCCTGCTAAACTAATGCACTTATCCCAGTGTTTTACTTGTGCTTGGATACCGTCAAGGTAGAAAGTTTTGTCAGTACGTTGGTGCCATGGTGGAACTGCCCACTTCACTGTTGAAACATTGACTTCCCAGGACCTCCTTTAATGAATCTTTAATCTTAAAAAACAAAACGTGGTTTGATCACAGAAGGCGTTCTATTGTTGCAGGACAATAAACAAATTCATCCACTGCACCATTTGCACATTACAGGTTGAGAGTTAATGCCACATCCCCCGTACAGTCCTGACCAAAGCCATTTCGCCTCTTTGAATCATTAAAGGAGTTCCTGGGAGGACAGCGTTTCAGCCATAAAGCAGACAGTCCGATCATGGCTCTGGTGTGCTGAGAAAACTTTCTACCTTGATGTTATGGAAGCACTAGTGAAACACTGGGATAAGTGCATTAGTGTAGTAGGGGATTATATAGAGAAATAATGGAAGTTTTTACTCTTAACAGTGTTTTTGATTATTCTGCACAATCAAAAGTCCCAGTTTGACTTAAACACTCCCATGTACAATTAGCTGGCTAACTTGTTGCGAAAAAGATAAACTGTGTGAGGTGTTTTCTCTGCCTTTTAGCTCGAGACGGGTTGATTTGAATTCCTCTTATAATGTGATTATAATCATGTTGAACTTTGTGATTGTTTTATTTAACAGTTGTTTTATTAAACAGATTTCCAGCCACAGATCCACTGATGCCAGTCTGATCTTGGAGACATGTGAGTCTCAGACTTTTCCCACATGGCTGCATTTCCATGATGACTGTTAAAATATTTTAATGAAATACAATTTATTTGTGAGAGCATGCTAGAACTGCGAAACTGCCATTTTTTTTTACATTGAGATAAACTTTTTAATCTTTTATCTTGACACTGAATAGATGTTGAAGTCTAGAGTGGCCAAGTGATGTGTAACTTCCTGAAACAAAATTGAGAAACACAAAAATAAATCAGACAATACAGGAAATGTAAGGAAGATGACAACAGTAATGTCTTCTCACAGTAATTAGAGAAGGTGGTGATGTGATTGTTTGGTCTGATATACTGGTATTGGACATTATTATGAATATTCTGACGGTCCAGTATAGGTGTTAGGAACCTCCACTAGAGGTCACTGTTCATGTCTGTCTGTCTGTAGTTTTTGTTGGTCGACTCAGTTTCCCAGAAGGCACCTCAGTCAGGTGATGAGTGCTCACCTGAACTGAGGTGGCTCATTAAACATCTTATAAATAGCAGTTTGTTCTGGGAAACTGGGTCGAGCATTATTTGTTGATTGTTTGTTTGGATTACCATCATGTGGGCATTCCTTTTTGATTGTTTCTTTGAGTTTATATTTTAGTTATATTGTTTTACCTTTGTTTTTCTAAAGGGCTCTATTGTTTGTTTTCTTGATGTTCCTTGTGTCTGTGGATTCATGGAGCTGCTCTGTTCATGTTTAGCTAGGCTGTGTCTCCTCCTGTGTACAGTGTAAGTACTGTTCCGTGTCTTCCCAGTGTCAGTCTTCTTGTCTAGTTCTTTGTTTGTTGCTTCCCTTGTATGTGTAACCACATGAGGGCTTAGCCGTTAGCAGGGTTAGCCACTAGTAGGCCTTGATGGCTAGTAGGGTTAGCCTCCAGTAGGCTAGCGTCTAGTGGGATTGACTGCTAGTGGTTCTGGTCACTAGTAGGTTAGCCGCTAGTTTGGTATAGCCTCATGTGTGCCTTTCCTTTTGTGTTCCAATTCTGGTCCCCTAGTTCAGTACTAACCTGGTTAGCCATTAATCCAGTTAGATACTAACCCGGTGAGGCCAGCATCCAGTGTCCCCAGTATTCCATGTAGCTACTAACCTCACTAATCACTAAGCCATCCAGTCTCTGTGCCCCTAGTCCTGTCTCTCCAGTCTCTGTGCCACTAGTCGTGTCTCTCCAGTCTCTGTGGCCCTAGTTCTGTCTCTCCAGTCTCTGTGCCCCTAGTCCTGTCTCTCCAGTCTCTGTGCCCCTAGTCCAGTCTCTGTGCCCCTAGTCAGTCCAGTCTCTGTGCCCCTAGTCAGTCCAGTCTCTGTGCCCCTAGTCAATCCAGTCTCTGTGCCCCTAGTCCAGTCTCTGTGCCCCTAGTCAGTCCAGTCTCTGTGCCCCTAGTCAGTCCAGTCTCTGTGCCACTAGTCAGGCCAGTCTCTGTGCCCCTAGTCAGTCCAGTCTCTTTGCCCCTAGTCAGTCAAGTCTCTGTGCCCCTAGTCCTGTCTCTGTGCCCCTAGTCCAGTCTCTCCAGTCTCTGTGCCCCTAGTCCAGTCTCTGTGCCCCTAGTCGAGTCTCTGTGCCCCTAGTCCAGTCTCTGTGCCCCTAGTCCAGTCTCTGTGCCCCTAGTCCAGTTTCTGTGCCCCAAGTCAGTCCAGTCTCTGTGCCCCAAGTCAGTCCAGTCTCTGTGCCCCTAGTCAGTCCAGTCTCTGTGCCCCTAGTCAGTCCAGTCTCTGTGCCCCTAGTCAGTCCAGTCTCTGTGCCCCTAGTCTTGTCTCTGTGCCCCTAGTACTGTCTCTCCAGTCTCTGTTCCTGTACTCCTGTCTCTCCAGTCTCTGTGCCCTAGTCCTGTCTCTGTGCCCCTAGTCCAGTTTCTGTGCCCCTAGTCCAGTCTCTGTGCTCCTAGTCCAGTCTCTGTGCCCCTAGTCCAGTCTCTGTGCATCTAGTCCAGTCTCTGTGCCCCCAGTCCTGTCTCTCCAGTCTCTGTGCCCCTAGTCCTGTCTCTCCAGTCTCTGTGCCCCTAGTCAGTCCAGTCTCTGTGGCCCTAGTCAGTCCAGTCTCTGTGCCCCTAGTCAGTCCAGTCTCTGTGCCCCCAGTCCTGTCTCTCCAGTCTCTGTGCCCCTAGTCCTGTCTCTCCAGTCTCTGTGCTCCTAGTCCTGTCTCTCCAGTCTCTGTGCCCCTAGTCCAGTCTCTGTGCCTTTAGTCCAGTCTCTGTGCCCCTAGTCCAGTCTCTGTGCCCCTAGTCCTGTCTCTCCAGTCTCTGTGCCCCTAGTCCAGTCTCTGTGCCCCTAGTCAGTCCAGTCTCTGTGCCCCTAGTCAGTCCAGTCTCTGTGCCCCTAGTCAGTCCAGTCTCTGTGCCCCAAGTCAGTCCAGTCTCTGTGCCCCTAGTCCAGTCTCTGTGCCCCTAGTCAGTCCAGTGTCTGTGCCCCTAGTCAGTCCAGTCTCTGTGCCCCTAGTCAGTCCAGTCTCTGTGCCCTTAGTCCGGTCTCTCCAGTCTCTGTGCCCCTAGTCCAGTCTCTGTGCCCCTAGTCCAGTCTCTGTGCCCCTAGTCCAGTCTGTGTGCCCCTAGTCAGTCCAGTCTCTGTGCCGCTAGTCAGTCCAGTCTCTGTGCCCCTAGTCAGTCCAGTCTCTGTGCCGCTAGTCCAGTCTCTGTGCCCCTAGTCCCGTCTTTCCAGTCTCTGTGCCCCTAGTCCTGTCTCTCCAGTCTCTGTGGCCCTAGTCCAGTCTCTGTGCCCCTACTCCAATCTCTGTCCCCCTAGTCCAGAATCTATGCCCCTACTCCAGTCTCTGTGCCCCTAGTCCAGTCTCTGTGCCCCTAGTCCAGTCTCTGTGCCCCTAGTCCAGTCTCTGTGCCCCTAGTCAGTCCAGTCTCTGTGCCCCTAGTCAGTCCAGTCTCTGTGCCCCTAGTCCAGTCTCTGTGCCCGTAGTCCAGTCTCTGTGCAACTAGTCAGTCCAGTCTGTGTGCCCCTAGTCAGTCCAGTCTCTTTGCCCCTAGTCAGTCAAGTCTCTGTGCCCCTAGTCCTGTCTCTGTGCCCCTAGTCCAGTCTCTCCAGTCTCTGTGCCCCTAGTCCAGTCTCTGTGCCCCTAGTCCAGTCTCTGTGCTCCAAGTCAGTCCAGTCTCTGTGCTCCAAGTCAGTCCAGTCTCTGTGCCCCAAGTCAGTCCAGTCTCTGTGCCCCTAGTCAGTCCAGTCTCTGTCCCCCTAGTCAGTCCAGTCTCTGTGCCCCTAGTCAGTCCAGTCTCTGTGCCCCTAGTCAGTCCAGTCTCTGTGCCCTTAGTCTTGTCTCTGTGCCCCTAGTCCAGTCTCTGTGCCACTACTCCAGTCTCTGTGCCCCTAGTCCTGTCTCTCCAGTCTCTGTGCCCCTAGTCCAGTCTCTGTGCCCCTAGTCAGTCCAGTCTCTGTGCCCATAGTCAGTCCAGTCTCTGTGCCCCTAGTCAGTCCAGTCTCTGTGCCCCAAGTCAGTCCAGTCTCTGTGCCCCTAGTCCAGTCTCTGTGCCCCTAGTCAGTCCAGTGTCTGTGCCCCTAGTCAGTCCAGTCTCTGTGCCCTTAGTCAGTCCAGTCTCTGTGCCCCTAGTCCGGTCTCTCCAGTCTCTGTTCCCGTAGTCCTGTCTCTCCAGTCTCTGTGCCCCTAGTCCAGTCTCTGTGCCCCTAGTGCAGTCTCTGTGCCCGTAGTCCTGTCTCTCCAGTCTCTGTGCCCCTAGTCCAGTCTGTGTGCCCCTAGTCAGTCCAGTCTCTGTGCCGCTAGTCAGTCCAGTCTCTGTGCCCCTAGTCAGTCCAGTCTCTGTGCCGCTAGTCCAGTCTCTGTGCCCCTAGTCCCGTCTTTCCAGTCTCTGTGACCCTAGTCCTGTCTCTCCAGTCTCTGTGGCCCTAGTCCAGTCTCTGTGCCCCTACTCCAATCTCTGTCCCCCTAGTCCAGTCTCTATGCCCCTACTCCAGTCTCTGTGCCCCTAGTCCAGTCTCTGTGCCCCTAGTCCAGTCTCTGTGCCCCTAGTCAGTCCAGTCTCTGTGCCCCTAGTCAGTCCAGTCTCTGTGCCCCTAGTCCAGTCTCTGTGCCCGTAGTCCAGTCTCTGTGCAACTAGGCAGTCCAGTCTCTGTGTCCCAAGTCAGTCCAGTCTCTGTGCCCCTAGTCAGTCCAGTCTCTGTCCCCCTAGTCAGTCCAGTCTCTGTGCCCCTAGTCAGTCCAGTCTCTGTGCCCTTAGTCTTGTCTCTGTGCCCTAGTCCTGTCTCTGTACCCCTAGTCCAGTCTCTGTGCCCCTAGTCCAGTCTCTGTGCCCCTAGTCCAGTCTGTGTGCCCCTAGTCAGTCCAGTCTCTGTGCCGCTAGTCAGTCCAGTCTCTGTGCCCCTAGTCAGTCCAGTCTCTGTGCCGCTAGTCCAGTCTCTGTGCCCCTAGTCCCGTCTTTCCAGTCTCTGTGCCCCTAGTCCTGTCTCTCCAGTCTCTGTGGCCCTAGTCCAGTCTCTGTGCCCCTACTCCAATCTCTGTCCCCCTAGTCCAGAATCTATGCCCCTACTCCAGTCTCTGTGCCCCTAGTCCAGTCTCTGTGCCCCTAGTCCAGTCTCTGTGCCCCTAGTCAGTCCAGTCTCTGTGCCCCTAGTCAGTCCAGTCTCTGTGCCCCTAGTCCAGTCTCTGTGCCCGTAGTCCAGTCTCTGTGCAACTAGTCAGTCCAGTCTGTGTGCCCCTAGTGAGTCCAGTCTCTTTGCCCCTAGTCAGTCAAGTCTCTGTGCCCCTAGTCCTGTCTCTGTGCCCCTAGTCCAGTCTCTCCAGTCTCTGTGCCCCTAGTCCAGTCTCTGTGCCCCTAGTCCAGTCTCTGTGCCCCTAGTCCAGTCTCTGTGCTCCAAGTCAGTCCAGTCTCTGTGCCCCAAGTCAGTCCAGTCTCTGTGCCCCTAGTCAGTCCAGTCTCTGTCCCCCTAGTCAGTCCAGTCTCTGTGCCCCTAGTCAGTCCAGTCTCTGTGCCCCTAGTCAGTCCAGTCTCTGTGCCCTTAGTCTTGTCTCTGTGCCCCTAGTCCAGTCTCTGTGCCCCTACTCCAGTCTCTGTGCCCCTAGTCCAGTCTGTGTGCCCCTAGTCCTGTCTCTCCAGTCTCTGTGCCCCTAGTCCAGTCTCTGTGCCCCTAGTCAGTCCAGTCTCTGTGCCCATAGTCAGTCCAGTCTCTGTGCCCCTAGTCAGTCCAGTCTCTGTGCCCCAAGTCAGTCCAGTCTCTGTGCCCCTAGTCCAGTCTCTGTGCCCCTAGTCAGTCCAGTGTCTGTGCCCCTAGTCAGTCCAGTCTCTGTGCCCTTAGTCAGTCCAGTCTCTGTGCCCCTAGTCCGGTCTCTCCAGTCTCTGTTCCCGTAGTCCTGTCTCTCCAGTCTCTGTGCCCCTAGTCCAGTCTCTGTGCCCCTAGTGCAGTCTCTGTGCCCGTAGTCCTGTCTCTCCAGTCTCTGTGCCCCTAGTCCAGTCTGTGTGCCCCTAGTCAGTCCAGTCTCTGTGCCGCTAGTCAGTCCAGTCTCTGTGCCCCTAGTCAGTCCAGTCTCTGTGCCGCTAGTCCAGTCTCTGTGCCCCTAGTCCCGTCTTTCCAGTCTCTGTGACCCTAGTCCTGTCTCTCCAGTCTCTGTGGCCCTAGTCCAGTCTCTGTGCCCCTACTCCAATCTCTGTCCCCCTAGTCCAGTCTCTATGCCCCTACTCCAGTCTCTGTGCCCCTAGTCCAGTCTCTGTGCCCCTAGTCCAGTCTCTGTGCCCCTAGTCAGTCCAGTCTCTGTGCCCCTAGTCAGTCCAGTCTCTGTGCCCCTAGTCCAGTCTCTGTGCCCGTAGTCCAGTCTCTGTGCAACTAG
>CM059224.1:6105404-6307235 GCA_030347435.1 Clarias fuscus
CGCTCTGGAGAAGGAGAAATCTCACAGACAGGTACCAGCATGTAATATGTATTGTACACTGCCTGTCTCAAATAAAAAAGCCATTTCAGACGGGTCAAATTAAAAAAAAATTTTAAAAAACTGGAACTGGTTTAAGAACACTTCAACACATTATCTAACCCTGGAAGCAGAGTGCTGTCAACTCTGGAAGAAAAACCATGAATGGAGATCACTTAAACTAGAGTAAGAATTTACAGAACATTCAGATCACATCATCTTTTTATTATTATTTCAGTTGCTTATTCTGAACTGTAAATTGGAAAGCAGATACAGTATATTATGATATATTGCATTTGGCCGCTAGATGCAATTTCTTCTTATGTGGGGTTTGCACCAGTCAATATTATATCCATTATATTTGTTATGGAGTTAATTTCTAGGTACCAGCATCATTGACAAGTGACTTGAATCAGACATGTTCAGTCTAAACCTTAAAAACAGTCTTTTCGCCCATAAATAATAATAAAGTAGAGCTTCTCAAACATCTTTAAGCAAATGATGGCAAATGGATGTGGTGGATTTTTTTTGTGTGCATGTTTTATGTATATGTAATGATTTAATGATTGTTAGAGGTCATGTCAGGTCAAAAACATCCCTGTGCATTGGGTTTTCAAGCCAAATCATAAAACTCTAAACACACTGAGCTAGCTGTCTTTTTTAAAGCTTTCCATGTTGTTTGGTTTTTGGCATGATCTGCATCCCGAGTCAAAAGCTCAGGTCTGAAAAACGAAAAACTTTTCTTAACCTATAAAATTAAAAACTGATCAATTTGAACATTTAGAGACTAAATGAGAGGTTTTTTAATAATTAAATAATGTGATATGAATATCACTATCCCTAGTGATTCTCATCCCTAAATGCTCATTGTGGTGTTTGAATTAAAAAGAATGTCACTATACGACATTCTGTAAGCATATAACAGTAAATACACACGATTCAAAAGTTGCTTGATTATTATCTAATTAAACCACGCCCAGTTTAGTCTTCAAGATGAACAGAAATCACCAAATAGGAAATTCGTAAGTTTTATATGCTTGAGAGAGATGTGTGACTAAAAAAGGCAAGATTAGTGAAACCTTTTCCACACCAGCTGCAGTGAGTAAACCGATATGCTGTGAAAGTGAAAAATCTAAAAACAAACCCTGAAAATATGCATGTACATGCCGTACACACACACACACACACACACACACACACACACACATAAATACACACACAGCGCCATGTCAGGGCCAGTGCTGCTCTGGGTCAGCTCTAGCCCTCTGTGTATCTTTTATTTATTAGTGTATGTGGTAGAGATATCTGTGCTGTAGTGACAAGATAAACTACCAACTCTGTAAATAATAAAGCAATTTATTTAGACATATATATATATATATATATATATATATATATATATATATATATATATATATATATATATATATATATATATATAGGGTTTTGGATAATGGAACTGTAAAGAATTTTATTTTTTGCAATCATTTGTGATGAATGTGGGATGTTTTTTTAGGAGATGTCAGCCAGAAGACGTAGCCTATAACTATGTAAAGAAAGGGTACGTACATCTGAGGTTTAAATGATTAACTGTTTCTGATTATACATACTTCTGTCATTTACCAGTACTATTCATTATCCATAAGGGTAAAGTTGGCCAGGAAATCAGCACTCTGTTTATGATTGAAATATTTATTTGTATAGCCATTGCTAAAGGTTTTGAGTGTGGCACAAATATTCATTTTCATGAAGTCTCCTTAGCGCTACCATCAGTCCTGTGTCATTCCAACAGTAAAGCATCCTGAGACGCTCCATGTGTGGAGTTGCTTTTCAGCCAAGGCAGTGGGCTCACTCAAAAGTTTGCCAAGGAACATAAAGAATGGTATAAAAACATCCTCCAAGAGCAACTTCTCCCAACCATCTAAGAACAGTTTGGTGATGAACAATGCCTTTTCCAGCATGATGGAGCTCCACGTCATAAAGCAAAAGTGATAACTAAGTGGCTCAGAGAACAAAACATAAAAAATTTTTGTCCATGGCCAGGAAACTCCCCGAACCTTAATCCCAGTGAGAACTTGTGGTCTGTCCTCACGAGGCGGGTGTACAAAAAAAATCCAACAAATTCTGACCAACTCCAAGCATTGAGTGTGTAACAGTGGACGGCCATCAGTCAGGATGTGGACCAGAAGCTGACTGACAGCATGGCAGAGCGAACTGCAGAGGTCTTAAAGAAGAGTCAACACTGCCTATATTGACTATTTGCATAAACTTTGTGTCAATAAAAGCCTTTGACACTCATGAAATGCTTGTAATTATACATCAGTATGCTGTAGTAACATCTGATAAACAGATCTAAAAATAGTTACGCAGCAAACTTTGTGAAAATTAATATTTGTCATTCTCAAAACTTTTGGCCCTAGCTGTATTATATGGGATTTTTATGAGGTTAAAGATATAATAAGTTCATGGCTTGTCAGTGTCCTACATATGATTTATTGTACATGGATTAATTTTACTGGTTGAATAAATGTTAGTGTAACTGACATAGAAGTCAGTTTAAGTTTATGTTTATTTTATTATTTTCAAATAGGTTGTTGGAGACTTGTAAGTTGAACATGCTTAGGAAAGAGACTTGTATTATGACAAGCAGACCGAATGACTCGGCAAGGAAGACGTTTGCACCGCATGTTGAGCGTGTCTATATTTTCTACTGTTTACTTTAATGTTAAAAGATTAAGTAAAGTTATAAAGTTAAGGATAATTTTTTAGAGTGAAAGCTCAAGTTCTCCATCAGTAATAAGCAGCCAATAAAGTAAGTTTTGCATTTATTTAACTTGTGATTAATGTGGATTGTATTGTTGTGTATAAAGAAGATGCTGTATTTATTCTGTTTGTTTTTTGTATTTGTATTTATGTTATGCCTTTAGTTCTCACGGCATGTTAAGATTGGATGGTTATCTTGCTGGTTAACCTTTCAATAAATTGCCAGTCTTCAGAGAATCTTCGTGCTCGTGAAATTACTGGGGGGAGCTACAGTGAGAATTTATCTGCTCTTCGCGGGTAGGAGAAGGGAAGGCCAGGCGTATGCAGGACTTCTAGTTCATCACACCCTGGATTCTGCAAAATGAAGTACTGCTTGCACCAGTAACAAGAAGCTGAGGCACATGCAGAGTCAAAATACTGTCAAGTTAAGACCAACAAAAAGCTAAGCACACATAAGTTAAAGTTTTAATTAAAGTGCTCAAAGTGGACTTATGCTTGATCTGTTTAAAAAACAAAAAAAGTATTCAGTATAATATTTACAGAAGTGCTGGTGTTATGCAATTACTCATGTGAACTTTATGTCATGTTGGTGCTATGATTAAGTTTCCATAAGAAAATTGTGTTAATTAAGCTGTTACTTAAATTTTGTTGAGTGCATTTATATTTTGTACACGTTAAATAGAGTGTAGCCAAGTAACATAGACAATGGCAGAAGGTGGTTGGTCTGCTAAGGGTAGCAGAGAAGATATAACAGACACTCTGCAATCACAGCAGCAACAAACATCTAAAGACTTTGTAGAGAAATATGAATCAGTGGCTATTGATGATAAAATAGATCCAGAGCCACGGCGAAGTCATAGAACACGTAAGTTAACTCAGAAGGGCCAAGAATTACATGATGAAAAGGTGGCTAAACTTAAAAATTGTTTTCATTGTTTAAAAATTGTTTTACATGTCTCTTATGACAAGTGGAAAGCTCTGGCTAAAGACATTAGACAAAATCTAATGGGACGTGTCTCTGATGACATGCTGCAAGTTCTTATAGACACAATAAGCTCATCTTCTAAGGAGGTAAATGTTACTTATGAAGAGTTGCGACAGTATGTGAGTCCAGATAGCGATACTCGTCGGCGAATAGATACGTGTAGTGCAGTCACAAAGAAGATAGTTGAGTCTGCATGGAGTCGTTTAGGTGAGACAGTTGAGGGTCAAGATCTTCTTATTAAAGAGGGATGCTATACTGATACAGGCTCAGTGTTTTCATCTTTAGCCTCTAAATCACGTCATGAACAGTCTACATCTTCCTCTCAGTCTCTAAGCATCTCAAGTGTTAGCTCCAGAAGTTCAAGTTTATCCTCTGCTAAAAAACAAGAAGCTGCTGCAGAAATTGCTGCAACTGAAGCAACTTTAGAAATATTACAACAGTAAGAACATAAACTGGAGGAACTCCAAAGGCTTGAGGCTGAGGAGAAAAGGAGAGTAGCACAACAAGAAGCGGAATCTTATAAGAGACTACTAGAAAGGGAAGAAGAAGAAGCTAGACTTCGTGTGAAGTTTGAAGCTGAAAATGCGGCCAGGCGAAAAGCACTGGAAGATAAGCGCAGAGAGGTAGAGCGCTTGGAGACACTCAAGAGATTAAATGCTGCGAAGGCACGGATGCAGGTCTATGAGCAGACAGAAGACACAAAGGATGAAATCAGAGAGTTACTCCATAACTGTGTGCCTGTGCAGAAGAAGCACATGCATAAAGCTAGCACCTCTTTGTCCCAGGACACACCTCCACAGAAAATTGTGACACAATCACTTCAAGAAGACAGCACTGCAGATCTTGTTAGGATGCTGTCAGAATCCATCAGTTCAAGTCGTCTTCCTATACCAGAACCTGCAACATTCTTTGGAGATCCACTCAGATTTAGTGACTGGAAAATCTCTTTTCGAACTTTGATTGATAGAAAGAACATACCAGTTAGTGAGAAGATTTACTACTTACGGAAGTATGTTGAAGGACCAGCTAAGAAGGCCATTGAAAGCTACTTCCTGTTGGGAACAGAGTCAGCTTATCATGCAGCATGGGCTATTCTAGAGGACAGGTATGGAAATCCATTTGTTGTTGCCAAAGCTTTCAGGGACAAGCTTAATTCATGGCCGAAGATAGGTCCTAAGGATAGCATTGAGCTGAGGGAATTTACCGACTTTCTCAGAGGCTGTGAAGCAGCTATGGCACAAATTAAAGGTCTTGAAGTGCTCAATGACTGTAATGAAAACCAAAAGATACTTTCAAAACTTCCTGATTGGTTAGCTTCAAGGTGGAATCGTCAGGTAATAGAAATAGAAGAGGAAACTAAGACATTTCCTTCCTTCAGTCAGTTTGTGAAGTTTCTTATAAGAGAAGCTAAAATTGCTTGCAACCCAGTTACCTCTCTTCATTCTCTGAAGTTAACTGAGGTTGAAAAAGGAAAGGTAGTGAGAAACCAAGGCACCAGAGCAAAAGTGTTAACAGTTCAATGCAAGGAGAAAGTAGATGCTGCAAAATGTGCATTCTGTGAGAAACAAGGACATTCCATTCACAAATGTCGAATATTTACGGAGAAAAATACAGCTGAACGGGTCAAGTTTGTACAAATGAACAAATTGTGCTTTGCCTGTTTGAAGCCTGGGCATCGCTCAAAGGACTGTGAAGATAGAAGTGTATGTGAGACATGTCAGAGGAAGGACCCAACATGTCTACATGAAGATCGCATCAAAGAAGTGAAGAAGCTTCCAAAGTCAGAACAGGTAAAAGAGAAATTGAGAGAAAGTAAGCAAGAGCGAGGACAGAGTAAAGGGTCCACAAATGATGCAACATCCAACCGAGTTGTACAGGAGATGAATTATACTTGTACGTCTACAGTTGTACCAGTATGGGTCTCAACTTCTAATGAGCCAAGGCACGAAGTTCTTGTTTATGCACTTCTTGACACACAGAGCGATACTACCTTCATCCTTGAAGAAATAGCACAAGCTCTTGATACAGCAAAGGAATCTGTACAACTGAAACTTTCAACAATGGTTTCGAAAAGCACAGTTGTTCCATGTCAGAAGTTGACTGGTTTACAAGTGAGAGGATTTTATTCCGATAAGAAAATATCCTTGCCAGTAACTTATTCAAGAGAGTTCATCCCTGCGAATAGAACTCACATTCCTACACCCAAAACTGCAAAAGCATGGCCACATCTAATGCACATAGCAGAGGAAATTGCTCCTCAACAAGTTTGCGATATTGGTCTTCTAATTGGCTATAATTGTCCACAAGCTCTCCTTCCCAGAGAAATTGTTTCTGGAAAAGAAAATCAGCCTTTTGCTCAAAGGACAGATCTAGGCTGGAGTATTGTTGGCGGTACTAAGTCCTGTGTAGACTATGGTGATGCCATTGGTGTTAGTCATCACATCATAGTGAAAGAAGTGATGCCAAGTCTGCCAACTTCCTTCAATCTTAGGAATTAAGTTCAATACATCTGCAGAACACAGACCAGGGAAATAATCACTCCACCTAACATCATCAAAGCGCTCGAGTCTGACTTCAATGAGAAAGCATCAGAGCATAGTCATGTTTCTCAAGAAGACCTGCGTTTTCTGCTAAAGTTGAAAACGGACATAAGACTCAAGGAAAGTGGTCATTATGAAATGCCTTTACCTTTTAAGGTAAATAGCCCAAATCTACCCAACAATAAAGAATGTGCCATGCACCGTCTCAGATGTTTAGAAAAAAGGCTTAAAAGAGATGATAAATATCGTAAAGACTATGTAGCTTTCATGGATGAGACAATCGCTCGAGGCGATGCTGAAAAGGTTACAGTTGAAGAAATCGGCAAGCACTCAGTGTGGTATATTCCCCACCATGGGGTGTATCATCCTCAAAAACCTGGGAAAATCCGTGTAGTCTTTGACTGCTCAGCAAAGTTCCATGGTACGTCTCTCAATGAGCATTTGTTAGTTGGTCCAGAGTTGACAAACACTCTTGTAGGTGTTCTTTGTCGTTTCCGCAAGGGTCCAATAGCAATCATGTGCAACATTGAGCGCATGTTTCATCAATTTCATGTAAATCCAAAAGACCAAGATTATTTAAGGTTCCTGTGGTGGGAAAGGGGAGATCTAGAATCCCAACCCCAGATCTATAGAATGAAGGTACATCTGTTTGGTGCAGCCTCATCACCCGCATGTGCCAACTATGGACTTAAACACATTGCTGCTCAAGGTCGAGGTAACTTCAGTGAAGCCTCTATTCAATTCATAGAACGGAATTTCTATGTAGACGATGGGCTGACAAGTGTTTCATCAGTGAATGAAGCTATCCAGCTAATTAAGGAAGCAAGAGAACTCTGCAGCACAGGGAAACTTTGTTTGCACAAGTTCGTATCGAACAGCCAAGAAGTGAAAGCATCAATTCCCCAAGAAGAGTATGCTGAGGGTGCTATAGTTCATGACTTAGCTTTGGGTGAGCTTCACATGGAAAGAGCTCTCGGTGTGAATTGGTGTGTCACATCTGACAGTTTTCAGTTTCGAGTATCTGTTAAGGAGCAACCACAAACCAGAAGAGGAGTCCTGTCCACCGTGGCTTCTGTATATGACCCACTTGGCTTTGCGGCACCATTCATCCTTGTTGGTAAGCAAATATTGCAGAAGATGTGCCAAGATAAAGTTGGTTGGGATGAACCACTTAAGGATGACTTGCGACCAGAGTGGGAACGTTGGATTTTAGGTTTACGAAGCTTGGCTGATGTAAAGATTCAGCGATGTTATCTACCATCAACTTTCACAGATGTTCAGCGTTATGAACTTCATAATTTCTCTGACGCTAGTGCTTTAGGTTACGGAGAATGCACATATCTCAGAGCCATTGACACATCAGGAAAGGTTCACTGTTCCTTAGTTATGGGCAAAGCCAGAGTCGCTCCAACTAAGATTACTACCATACCAAGGCTTGAACTGTCAGCAGCTGTAGTAGCTGTACAAACGAGTGACTTGCTCAGAAAAGAATTAGAATTAAGCAACGTAGAGGAGTGCTTCTGGACAGATTCAAAGGTTGTCCTTGGGTACATTAATAACGAAGCCAAGAGATTTCATGTTTTTGTGGCAAATCGCATTGAACGGTTAAACAAAGTACTGACGCTAAGCAATGGAGATATGTGACCTCTGAAGAGAATCCAGCTGATTATGCATCAAGGGGACTTACAGCAGAAGAGCTTATATCCTCCAACTGGTTCAGAGGACCAGAATTTCTTTGGAAAAATGAGCTACCCAAAGATGTTAAAGTGGAGGAGATCCAAGCTGATGATCCAGAGCTTCGAAAAGTACAAGTTCATACTACCCAAACAGAGGAGGAAAGCCCATTACTTGATCGGCTCAACAAGTTTTCTGATTGGACAAGAGTGGTAAAAGCTATTGCTAGACTTCAACGACGTGTTAAGGAAGTCAAAGGTTTAAATCCAAAGGTCAACGATTCCTCAAGCATTGAGGAGAGAAAGGAGGCAGAATTTGCAATTATCAAAATGGTTCAACAATCAGTATTTTGTGATGTAATACACAACCTCAAACATCAGAAGGAGATAAAATCCAACAACAAATTACATCAACTAAATCCCTTTTTAGATGAGCATGATATCCTCAGGGTGGGAGGTCGCCTAACACATGCTGCATTACATCCACATGTGAGACATCCAGCAATTCTCCCAAAGGATAGTCAAATATCGACTTTACTCATTAAGCATTATCATGAACAAGTGCATCACCAAGGGAGAGGGATAACTATGAACGAATTGCGTTCAAATGGTATCTGGATCTTGGGATGTAGCAAGGCAGTTTCTTCACATATCTACAAGTGCACTAAGTGTAGGAAATTTAGAAGACCCACTGAAGAGCAGAGGATGGCAGCTCTCCCTCAGGAACGTATGGAGACAGCTCCTCCTTTCACATACTGCAGAATGGATTGTTTTGGTCCTTTCTACATAAAAGAAGGAAGAAAGGAGCAAAAGCGTTATGGACTTCTATTTACTTGTATGTGTTCAAGAGCTGTGCATATAGAAATGTTGGATGATTTATCTACTGACGCATTTATCAATGCTTTGCGTGCTTTCATCGCCATACGTGGACCTGTTCGCCAGCTTAGATCAGACCAAGGCACTAATTTCATTGGTGCAAGACGAGAATTTGCCGATGCGCTAAAAGAAATGAATCAAGAGCGTCTAAAGGATCTTGGCTGTGAGTTCGTCATGAATACCCCATCTGCCAGTCATAGGGGTGGCATTTGGGAACGGCAGATTCGAACTGTAAGAAATGTCTTGACATCCATTTTGGATAAGTCGGCTTCAAGACTTGATAGCGCTTCTCTAAGAACATTTCTTTATGAGGTCATGGCCATCATAAATAGCAGACCATTAACAACAGAACATCTAAATGATCCATCTGGTCCGCAATCGCTTACACCTAACCACATATTGACTATGAAGTCTTCAGTAATTTTACCACCACCTGGTGAATTCATCAAGGAAGATGTTTATCTTCGTAAGAGGTGGCGCAAAGTGCAATTTCTAGCCAACGTGTTCTGGTCACGATGGAGAAAGGAATATCTTCTAAACCTGCAGCAAAGGCAGAAATGGCATAAGATTCGTAGAAATGCAAAGATTAATGACATTGTCATTCTTAAAGATGACACGGCCCCACGCAATGAGTGGAAGTTAGCAAAGGTAACTGAAGTTTACCCTGATACAGATGGCTGTGTGAGGTCATTGAGGTTGTTGATCAGTGATTCTGAATTGGATGATAAAGGCAGACGTGTAACTAAACCGTCCTACCTCGAAAGGCCCATCCAGAAAACAGTTACCCTAATCGAAGCAGATTAGATACCTTGTGTTTACCATTCTTTGGTTTAGTTCATAATAGCTTCAAATAAGTGTTATAACAAGTTTAAAAGCACAAGAAAGTGCTTTGGTGGGAGTGTAACTGACATAGAAGTCAGTTTAAGTTTATGTTTATTTTATTATTTTCAAATAGGTTGTTGGAGACTTGTAAGTTGAACATGCTTAGGAAAGAGACTTGTATTATGACAAGCAGACCGAATGACTCGGCAAGGAAGACGTTTGCACCGCATGTTGAGCGTGTCTATATTTTCTACTGTTTACTTTAATGTTAAAAGATTAAGTAAAGTTATAAAGTTAAGGATAATTTTTTAGAGTGAAAGCTCAAGTTCTCCATCAGTAATAAGCAGCCAATAAAGTAAGTTTTGCATTTATTTAACTTGTGATTAATGTGGATTGTATTGTTGTGTATAAAGAAGATGCTGTATTTATTCTGTTTGTTTTTTGTATTTGTATTTATGTTATGCCTTTAGTTCTCACGGCATGTTAAGATTGGATGGTTATCTTGCTGGTTAACCTTTCAATAAATTGCCAGTCTTCAGAGAATCTTCGTGCTCGTGAAATTACTGGGGGGAGCTACAGTTAGAGGAGAGCTACTTCAGTACCTCTGATGTTAGCATCTTTGTTTCACTGTCAGATTTTAAATATGTCCAGGTCACGGCTTCTCGTCGAGGGGAGGCTGGACTATGGTGAACATGTCGACAAGAACAACGCGAGACGGCAGGCGACCACCATCACTGCAGGTTAGGCTTTGTGTATGCCTCAGATCTTTAACACTTAGCTTAAAAAATCTAAGTTTAAACAAATATTAAAGGGGACCAATTATCCAAAAATCACTTTTTATTCATGTTCAGACATTCAGGTGGGTCTTCAGTGTGCATGAAGACACAAAAAAATCATGAGAAAACAAACATTCCTTGACATTTGTCCCTCCCCAGCTCGATGCGCAGCACCAACAGTATCCCTGTCTCTAATGTCTGCTCTGATAACCCCCTGTCTCCTTCTTCTTTCAGTCAGCTGTAAAAACCGCTTGATTTGTTCGTGTGTGTGTGTGTATGTGTGCTGCACTCTGCTCGTCTCTCCCACAGTCTTGTGCTCAGTTACTGGCTGCAGGTTTTCTGTGTTCTAGATGTTTGTGTGTTGTGTGATTTCTCCTGTCTTTTACTCCTCATGCTCACTGGAGTGTTTTGTGTTCTGTCGGTTGCCAGTAGTTGTATTTTCCCTCTTGTTGTTGTGTATCAGAGCAGACATTAGGGACAGGGTTACTGTTAGTGGGATTGTCTGTAGGGACGTGGTGTTTTATACTCGCAGTGTTTTCTGTGTGTGTGTTGTGTTTATCAGCGCTGTGTGCTGTGTTTCTATCTGTGTGTCAGTGTGTTCAGGACTGACCTTTTGTGAGTTCTGACTGCGGTGTGTCGTTGCTCTGGGGGTCGTGTAAAGATACTGTAACTATTGGCACCATCCTTACACTTAAAACTCATGTTTAATGTCTCCTCCTGGTTGTTTAAAATCATCACGCTGGAGCTCTTACACCTGAGCAGGATAGCTCTCATAGTGCTGATGAACTTCCCGAAGCGGGCCGGCTCCCTAATGATCTGTTCATCCTTAATGAACGGGGGCACGTTAGAGATCAGCACTCGTGTTGCAGGGGAAGATAGAGGGGGAATTTGGACCACGACGCCTTTCACTCGTATTCTGTTTTTTATTATCCTGCTTACGATGTTTTTCTTGGTTAGGAAAATAATTATTATTCATCTGTCATCGAGGAAGTGTTTCTGATTAACCAAAAAAGAGTCTCTGGTTCTGTATGATTTCTTGACATCATCTCATTTCATCTGACTAAAGAGTTTATAAAGCATGTGTAGAATGTTATAGATGGATGGCACTAATTAGGAGAATGTCTACAAAAGAATATCCAAAGCATCAGCATGAGACATTGTTACAGCCGCCATCAACAAGTGCAGAAGACAAAATGCTTTGAGAACTTTTTCTTTTTCTGTGAATGACTTGAAGATCCCTGTGCACTAGAGATCCTCTTACAGATTGATGTATAGACCTGGAGCATTTGTACAGGAGATAGTGGAGGAAAAATGTCATATCATGATGTGCTAAGATCTTAGACTCTTAACATAAAACACTGAGTGCTGGATTACAACCAAAAGATTAATTTAAAAAAGTATTATTATTTAAGGGGGGGCGTATACTTATGCAATTAGGTTAATACATATTTTCCCTTTTTTTCCCTTAAATATTTTAATTGTCTTTCATATAGATTTTGTCGGTTGCTGTTTCACATTAAAGGTGGAAATCTGACATGATTTATCATCACATGAGTCTTTACATCACACACTCTTGCAGTTCTAACAGGGGTGTGTAAACTTCACTTTATCTGTATTCACTGGTGGAAGAAAAGTCGTTGTTTTACCAACTCTTAATGACATTTTCACAGTTCCTGGCTTACAAAGTTAAGTCTTGAACAATAATTGGCCGATTTAAAACCCTTTCCAGTGCTCACCCACCTCAGTCCCTCTGTGTCTATCTGTGTTTATAGATGAGGTGATGATGTTCATGGCATGCATGGGTATGATTAGGACTTTAACTCTCGAGCGCTTTGGCTCATTCCACCCCAGGGAGGCCATTAGCTCCAGTTTAACACATGATTGTAAATCTTACCTCCATCAGCAGAGACAGGAAGCCGTCACCATGAGAGGGAGAGGACGCTACAGTGGATATTAGTGAGGTATAATCAGGTGTTTCATGAATATTTAATATTCACTTCTTGTCTTTCTGTCAGCACAAATAATGAATCAGCAGATAATCATTTAGAAACACAAGCTTGGTTATGAATATCATGTCATCCAGGAGTATTGGACATGATTAGTCTAAAAGAGCTGTGATGTTTATTTAGTGTCATTGCTAACTGACTTCATTCATAATGATCCCTGAGTCACGCTGACTGATTCTGGTATTTCACTTATCGCTTTATACAGCATTAAAAATCAATGTATGAATTAAATATTATAGAAATAATAAACCTGTGACTTCAGCATTGGTGATCCATATTCATATTCCAGAGATGATGGAGATGAAACACAAGGGTGAAAGAAAGAGCAAGAAAAAGAGCAGAGTCCTGGTCAGAATAAAACAAAGTGCAGCTGGAGAAAATGAGAAGAAACAGATAGAAGAAGAAGAAGAGATGAAGACGCTGAGCTTCACCTGTAACCTGAAGATCCTGGAGCTGTTACATCATGGTAAGAACTACTGCAGTTTTCATGATGATTGTGTTGGTTTAAGTTGATTTAATTAAGAATGTTGGGTTCAGAATGATCTCATTACTACTCAGATTGTAGTGATCCTGACTATAGCACAGTTTATTTATACTCAGTATTTCTGTAATATCATCATATTAAAAGTCACCAAAACTCTAAGTTTAATAAACTCATGTCTAGACATTTGAACTTATTTTAAGCTCGTTCTGTGAGAACATGAGAATTGTGTCAAAGAAAATGTCTAGAAATAGGTTTAATAATCTCGTTTGGTTTATTGTTATTTGGTCTTATAGTAAAAATACTATATCAAGATATTACACACATGCAGACATAAGTGTGATTACAGAGAACTTGTAATGAACATAATATGAATATAAAAGGAATATGTTTAGTTAGAAATCAAGAAATTAAACACTAACACCATTAATCAGAAATGTCTCTTATATTCTGTCTATGACGGAGATCCACACTGATGCTGGGGACGTGCACCGTCCCGTCCTCCCCCTCGTCCAAGAGACACAAACACACAATCAGGTACAGTTTCCTTGCTTGACTCTTGAGTGATAACACTCACACACACACGACTGTTGTGTTTATTTAGTTTACATGGTTAATATTTCCTGTCTTTATCCGTAGCTGGGAGCGGACGTGTCTCCTGTTCAGCCAGCTGAGTGGGGAGCTGTTACAGGACGAGCTCAGCTTGGAGAGTGTGTAGAGCTTTGGAGAGCCGTGTGCTGCTACACATCACAACTCCGCCGTCAAAACACTCTTCTGGCGGGAACGACGTCAGAAATGAGGACTTTTTATTATTTTACATTTAAATACGTCCATTCTGCTTCAGCTTCATGTAGTGTGATGAATGATAAAATGTACTAACTTTTTGTATTTCCATTTAATGAGTGTGTGTGTGTAAACCTTTGCTGGTTTAATTCAGGAGGCTGAATCAGATTAGATGTAGTCAGACGCTGTGTGTGACTTAGTAATCCCCCTGGTCCATAACTCCACTCCATGCTCTGTAATCTCTCACTATCTAATGATTTTTGACATTAGTTATGTATTGGGCATTAGTGCATATAATTAGACTTCAGTTAATGAGATAATGTCGTGAAGGCCTTTGTGGTTCTTCCTTTATAAAAAATCTCAGCAAGAAGTCCAGTGATGTCACAACCACAATAGCACTTCAGTGCTGGAAGGTGTTTATTGTGCAAAAAGATGCTCAAGTGATCCAAACAGTATACCAAAAAAAGTGAGGAAAAAGAAAGAAAAATAAAGAAAGAAACAAACGATAATTTACAAAATATATACAAAAATTTACACTCAGCTCTCTCAACTTTCACACAACCAACTCTACCACAAACTACTCCAACCAAAGACCCTCTCTTTAGTATCATCCCATGATGGCCTTATATGTAAGAGGCTCCGCCTACTAGAGTGTACCATCCCCGTTTTCACACTGTCCCCTTTTTTTACACACACATTTCAGAGAGAGTAAACACAGTCAAATGACATTTCTTCAAAATCATCCTTAATCAAATCTTCAAAAGATATTAATATGCCCCTAAAATGAGTTCAATTAATATAATATAATTCAGTTGAATTTAACTATTAATTAAATTTATGATTCATTATTAATTCATTAAGCACCACTGAAGATTTAGGCTTAAAGCTTTAAAACAAACGTAGTCACACCAGCGCCCTCTGGTGGATGAAACAGGTCCGACCTGTAAACTATTTTACTTATTGAGTCTGAACTATCCTTATTTAACTACACAGACATGCAAAAAGTAGATGAATATATAAACAAACACCCATAGCGTCAAATACACCATATTTTACCTATTAATACATTAATGCTTTGTTTACTTTACAATTAATAACTTGCCTTAGTGTAGAGGGAGAAAACTTTTGTAGGTGGAGCTGTGAGCCTGTGACACACTGACTAAACTAACAAGTATGTTTTAAAAAATTATAAATATAAAGATCCTAATATTTTAAACTCTAACAAGTACACACAAATCCGTTTTAATAAAATTGTAAGCAATAGACTGCGTCTTAGCCATTTTTTCCTCGTGCATTTACACACAGAGTCCACAAGAGGGCACACAAGCAGCGTGTATAATCACGTTTCCCTGCAAGATTTGGAACACGTCCACAATGGCGGCAAGAATTCCACAGACTCTCTAGGCTTTTTAGTTAAAATACAAGTTGTAACGAAGCCAATGGACTCATCTACAGACAGCAGGAAGGACAAATGTATTTAATAATCACTGTATGGAATTGTGAACTTTTATCTTGCATTTAAGTCATAATTTTTATTGGAGTAGATAACAGTATAATAAACATCTTCATAAATCTTAATCTATCATTTTGGATAAAATGTGCACAAAATAAGTGAATTTACAGAAAGGTGATGCATTAAATGGGCCTAAAAAAGATGTAGTTGTAGTTGATGTCTAGAGGATAAAGCGGTATAGATGGTGTTTTTAAAGATTCTATACTTTTCCCCCTTGTGTTTAAAAGTGAACAGGTTAAAGCTGTCTGAAGTTACGTTTCTATTGGTAATTATATATATATATATATATATATATATATATATATATATATATATATATATTTTTTTTTTTTTTTTTTACTCATTGTTGTTGAAATGTACAAAAATGTGCAGTATAGTTGTAAAAATGCACCATAGAATGATATTTTGCTATTCAAAAATGTGACAATGCAAATCATAAAATTTTAACATCTACCACAATAACAAGCATATGTGATTTTATTATTATTATTATTATTATTATTATTTAGAAAATCTGCAGAATTTTTTAAAGCAGCAGGTTCACAATGTCTCCTGTGTTCACTTACAATTGAGGTAGCAGGAACAGTGAGATATGCAGGTGTGTGCGCCCTCTAGCGGTAACCAAAACACATTACATATGCAAGTTCTAGAAGTTACAGTTTAATTGACTTGTTATTGTGACATTATTTTGTACATTTGTGGATAATTTAGTAAGGCAACGGTGTTTACCACTGAGTCAATATGTCCCCTAAAATAAGTTCAATCAATTAAAATAATTCATTAGTAAATTCAGTAGAATTTAATTATTGATTTAATTAATGATTAATTATTACTCCATTAAACACCACTGGAGATTTAGACTTAAAGTTAGTTAAAGCTTTAAAACAAACGTAGAAGACAGAGAGAAGTGTCCGAGATGGGACTGACCATGAAGTCCACCTGAGTCAGTCTGTACACACTGCCTTCATCATCTGTTCTCACACACATCAGCTCAATTACTGTGTGTGTTTCTCACACACTCCACACACAGCTCTGATCTGAAAGGCTACACACTGTAGTGCAGAGAGGTACACACTGAAAACACTCCCTCAGGGAAGTGCTTCTCATAACTCAGGGGGAAAGCGCACACACACTCACAAAGATATATTATCTGAAATAAGCAAACACACCAAAAACACTTCTGAACGCTGTACAAAATATTAACATTATTGTCTCGTTACAAATGAGTGTTTTTTTTTCTACAACAGAACAGGCGCGCGTATCGGGACTGCAAACACACCAGCGCCCTCTTGTGGATGAAACAGGTCCGTCATTGTGTGACTGTAAAATCAAGCAACTGATTAAAACTCATTAATATGTGGAAAATGTGCACATGATTCCAAAACTTCTTATTTAGAGTTACAATGGGAAGGATTTGTGAATTAAATACGCAAAAATGTGTGGAGATAAGAAATTAAAAATAAGAATGAAATTATTATTTTACTTACTGAGTCTGAATTATCCTGGTTTAACTACACAGATATGCAAAAAGTAAATAAATATATAGACAAACCCCCATCGCGTTATAATCAAATGCACCATTTTTAAAATCCTATTAATACATTAACACTTTGTTTACTTTACAATTAATAACTTGCCTGGGTGTATAAGGAGAAAATTATGAAAACTATTGTCGGTTGGACTGTGTGCCTGGGACACACTGACTAAACTAACAAGTATGGTGAAAAAAACAATCAATACAAAGACACTAATATTTAAAACTCTAACAATTGCAGCTAAATCCGTTTTAATAAAATTGTAAGCTTAACTTTTAAGTTTATCTTAACTTTAGTTAAATGTGACGTACAAGTATAAACTTCAAATTATGCTTTTATGTTTAGAATTGAGCTAGTAATATGTAATATAACTAGTGTATATGACATCACTTAATGGAGTCGAGGCTTTAGGAAAAGGGTTTCATTACAGGTGATGAGTCATTTGGAATCGGAGTCGACTCTTTGAATCGGTTTATATTCACATTTCTGACTTCATTAGGTTTAGAATAATAGACTTTAAATTGTAAATTGTTATTATTTATAACAAAAAAGCTACAACTTAATATTATACGTACATTAAATACACAACCTCAACAATAACTGATAACAGTCACACACTTACTTTATTAAATATCTTTGCACATGGATCACAGATTATAAATTTATTTTGTATAACTCGTATTGTATATAAACTATATTTTAGTCTAGGATGGAGTTCCTATATTAATAAATATATAAACATATTTATTGTTTTATTCTTATTTTTATTAGAGGTTTTTTTTTTATCTGCACTGAAGTTTTGTCACAATCGAATTGGATGGAGATCATTTTTTTTAACCTATTAATAACAGATCATTTAAATACTTGGTGAAGCTGCATGATAAAAAATCAACAATTAAAACCTTAATTATGTTTAATATTGAAAATAAATGCATTTCCATACAGACAAAGGTAAAGGATGCACATTTAAAATAATAAATAAACTAAATATAATGAAGAAAGAAACAATGCTTTCTGTGTGATCTAATGCATGTTTATAGATAAGCCAAAGTCAGAAGTCAAAGTGACTTTTATTGTTATTTCAATGACAGACAGTAGTTACAGTACATAGTGAAACTAAATAACATTCCTCCAGGACCATGGTGCTATATAAAACAACACAACTAACTGAGATACATTTATACATATCTAAAATTATACCAAAAGATTTCTAAACTACATAAAGTGCCTGACAATGAACACGTTAAAACAATATTATAATATCTTCTTTCGCTGCTCCTGTTAGGGGTCGCCAGAGCAGACCATTTGTCTCCATCTTGCTTTGTCTACCACATCTTCCCTCATCACTCCAACCTCCTGCATGTCCTCCCTCACCATATCCATAAACCTCCTCTTGGGCCTTGGACCTCCTCCTGCCTGGCAGCTCCATCTTTTACTTCTGCTCCTGATATACCCCTCATACCTCCTTACCACATGTCCAAACCATCTTAATCTGCCTCTCTAACTTTGTCCCCAAACCTGAACTGTCCCTCTAATATACTCATTATTGTAATATATTGCAATATAAGCATAATAAGAGTAAGGAATTTAAACATGCCATGCTGCTTGAGTCATAATGCAAATCAATAAAATACAGTATTTTTAGTGTTTATATTGACCTTGGTAAATAATGTTAAAAAAACAGAAATGATAAATAAGAGTAATTTTACTTGACAGGTAAACAGATCCCTTAAATCCCAGTAAGCCAGTTTCTCAGTTTTGGATGATTACTGAAGGAATACAGTGAAAGTTTGTAAGGTTTCAGACATGCAGCCAAACCGTTAAGCTCCAAAATAAAAGTTTTAAAGTAAATTAAAGAGGAATTATTGCTTGATGCATCCACCACACCTTGATATGCTTAGGCCTCGAACTGGGAGAGAGGGTCAAAAACATATACACGCATGATTATCAGCAAAGATAGTATATTTAATCTTTGCCCAGGTGTCCTGTGTCACGTAAATCCCATACATAAAAAAATACTATGGTTCTCTCTGAAATATTAATGCACTGACCATTAATTCAAAACCAGTCTCCTAGACCTCGAAGCCATATATCTCCCTCCACACCTGACTAGGAGAGAGTAAGAGACTTCAAGCCCTACTAATCTACATGTGTTTCATGTATAGCTGAAGAGGTAGCAAGCTTAATTAAATACAAAACGTCCACACAGTTTTGCTGTGTGTTTTCATGCTAATACAATGTTGACTATTATGTGTGTGATAAGGTTAGCACTGTCGCCTTGTCGTTTTTGGCATCCTGCAAAATCTGTAAAATATTAGCTGTTAAAGCTATCCATCTAACTGATCTGTTGTGTGTTATTGTTTGTTGAAATGTTGATCAGTGTATTGCGTTTGAGCCGTAGGTTCCTAAATTCTACAGTAAAATATTGTTTGTAAGTTTTAGCTAGCATAATGTGCAGGAGTGAAACACTGTTCAGTAAAAAGAGTTCTACATAAAGGGGAAGCTGTTCTACTGGCCAGTATATAAGTTTACCATGTTCATGTTGCAAATCATATTATAAATGTTGTGTCTGGTTTAAATGTTATCATTATCTTCTTGTAGATTGTGCGTTTGTATAATCACACTGAGCAATGTGTAAGTTAAATTATTTAACATGTCACATGATTCTCTTTACATGTTTGCTTTACACTGTGTGTAATAAAACAGGTCCATTGATGAGATACCCTATGTGCATGATCCCTTTATGCACTTTCATTCTTACCCTGACACGCCCATTACTCTGGAAAGACTCAATCTGGACTCATCAGACCACATAAACGTTTTGACTTAGAAAGACTTTCTGTATTTCTCTATATAATCCCCACTGATGCACTTATCCCTGCATATCACTAGTGCTTTGTAATCATTAAGGTAAAAAGAATCTCAGTATGCCAGAGCCCTGATCAGACTGTCCGCTGGCCTCCGAGGAACTCCTTTAACGGCCCAAACATGTAGAAATTGCTTGTAGCGAGGTTAGGACTGTACAGGGGATGTGGCAATAACTCCTAGCTGAGTTCTTTTAACGTGCAAGTGGTGCTGGTGAATGATTGTGTGTACAGTTCCCACAGAAAGATGCGTCTCTTCCAAAAGTTGGAGATAAGTTATCCGTCGATTTTCAAGAAACAGCATTCCACTAGCTGCATGTTCACAGGAATGACTGCAGTGGGCTCTAAGCCACGTTTCCTAGAATTGTCACTCACAGACGTGTGGCCTTCTTTAAAAGGTTTTAATATGTTGAACAGTTTTTAACTCAGTTTAAGGCATTTCAAGTATCCTTAGTTGTTTGCTGTCATTGGCAGGCCAGTAATTTGACCCTTTTGAAACAGCAAACTTTTTTTTAGCCATACAGGCTGCATTAGTTCAGTCTGTATTTATTTCTTGTTGTCTTGTTACTTTGTACTCTTGAAATGTTGTCTTGCCCTTTATACCCTTTATGTTTAAACTTGTCAATAAATATTTAATTATGTATATTAACTGGTACACTTTTTTGTACTATTTTTCAAAGCCCAGCATGGCTGTTGCTTTCTAGTGGGTGGGCTGCGAACCCGACTTGCGATGAGAGTCTTAACGTTGAGGCAGTGGCCTTTTCCCTTTTTGCGGCTGTGTTGTGATGGCTGGCCTACTGAAATTGAAAGTGCCATGCAGCTCATCCAGTCCTTTAGTGGCTGTCCTATACCCGGCGATCAAACAGGGGTGTGCAGTCCTCCACCTTTAATGTCCCTGGGGTGCATGGCATCGCACCCTCACATGCCACTCTCCATGTTAACATCCACACACTCTCTTCCGATGCTCCAGCTAAGTTCCCCTACTCCTTTTTAAAGAGCGGATGAAGCCTGACCCTGCGTTCACACCGAACGCGCCGAGAGCGTCAAAATGGCCGGAAGTCATTCATTTTCAAGGGGAGCTGGCGGCGAAGAGCGGCGAATAGCGGCGAAGGGAGTTGAAATCAGCTCAACTTTATGGTAATGAGCTATGACGCGGTTGAGCGGCAACCAATAAAGTAGAATTCCTCCGCTTGAGCGGATTCCACGGACCGCAGTCCTGTAAACTTTTGTTCCGGCGACATTAGTTCCCAAGCAAAATGGAGGAGAAGTTAATTATTGTGGTAGCGTGTTTGTGTACAGGGACATTAATTTTTTTTAAAAATGATGCGTGGACAAGATAATAAGAAATATAATATAATAATAAAAAAATATTAAATTAAACTAACAATTCACAATGAACAGAAGCCACACCATACAAATGCCTTATAATTAGTTTATTTCTACAATACAGTTCTTTCTACCAATCAATTTCTTGTTTTCTTCCACATTTTGGTCAGTCTCCATAAGATCAAGCTTGATTGCTTTGCGGCCCCTTTAAATACAAGAAAGGCAATCGGTCTACGTCAGAGCGGCGAAGGTCAAATGTTATGTCATAGGCCACATATAAAAGTTTTATATTAAGACTGACATATGTGGTCAAATGCAGCTTAAGGTAAAAGGTGACATATGAAAGGGCCATTAAGAGTTGTCTCTTACTTGACAAGGTGTTTAAACATCTTATGTGACACACACAGCAATAAACATATGTTAATTACTTTGTCCTTGGACGTCCCTGGCTCATCCACCACAATCCACACATAGACTGGCAGAACAACGCCATCCTTGGATGGAGCCCCCTCTGCCTAGCCTCGTGCCTCAAGTCTGCGCTCTGCCCCTCTCCAATACCAAACACCCCTGAGGAAGTTCCAGACCTTTCCTCTGTCCCACATGATTACGTTGATCTCAGAACGGTGTTCAGCAAGTCCCGGGCGACTTCTCTTCCACCACAATAATATATCATATTGCACATTTTCATAATACTATTTACAGTATCGAATTATAATTTTTTTTATTAGTTTTTTTTTTTATATTTGGTTAGTGTATCAATGTCTATACAGCAAATATTTTTTCTCCAATCCTCCATTCTTCTTTGTAAGTAAAATGGAACAAAATGTCAATGGTTTATAAAATTTACAAAACATAGCTTCATGTGATTGCAGCCAGTGAAACTACCACGTGGTGTGTTCCTTTTACATCATAAAACCTCTTCCCTGGCACGATCCCACCCCAGGGACGTCTCTACTCACTCTCCCAACGTGAAAGGGAGGCCATGGACAAGTACATTTCAGAATCATTAGCCGCCAGTATCATCAGACTGTCATCATCACCCGCCGGGGCTGGCTTCTTCTTCGTGGCTAAAAAGGACATGTCCCTGCATCCTTGTATTGATTACAGAGGGCTCAATGATATTACCGTCAAAATCCGCTATCCCCTACCCCTGATGTCAACAGCCTTCGACCTCCTGCAGGGAGCCCTAATTTTTGCCAAGTTGGACCTCTGCAGTGCCTATCACATTGTGAGGATCAGGGACGGAGACGAGTGGAAGACTGCCTTCAACACCCCGTCAGGTCATTATGAATATCTCATCATGCCTTTTGGGCTGGCCAATGCCCCAGCAGTCTTCCAAGCCCTGGTCAATGACGTTCTCAGGGATTTCATTAACATCTGTGCCTTCGTTTACCTGGATGACATTCTCATCAGGTACTGCCAGGTACTACAATGGCTCCGTGAGAACCAGTTCTTTGTTAAAGCTGAGAATTGTGAGTTTAATTGCAGCACAATTTCCTTCCTGAGTTTCATTATCGCCCTGTCTAAGGTCCAGATGGATCCTGCCAAGTTTCGAGCTGTGACTGACTGGCCAGTATTCGTAAGGATCTCCAGCGTTTCCTGGGCTTCACCAATTTCTACAGACGGTTCATCTGGGACTATAGCTCGGTAGCAGCACCACTCACCTCCATGACCTCAGTGAAGACTCCGTTTGTCTGGACTGAGCAAACCGCCAAGGGTTTTGCTCAGCCTTGGCGGTTTGCTCAGTCCAGACAAACGGAGAGGCGATTCATTTCGGCCCCAATTCTCCATCAGCCTGACCCGTCGCCAGTGGCGGCTGGTGCAAAAAAGTAACAAAATTAAAATTAAACTTTTAATAATCGCCTGTAAATAGCCATTTATCAGGTGATTAAGCATCATTACTACTAGTATAAAATAAATCATGCAATAAATGTACATTAAAACAGTGAATTGAAGTTCAAGTAGGTTTATTGTCAGTAATGAAATGCACAAAAACAAACAAAAGCTGCATAAACACAGGCTCTATTTGAAAATAAATTTTGCTCTCCTTTCTTTTTGGCTTGCAAATTTCTCAATGACCTTCATGTTGAAGTCACTAATCTCAGTCACCAGTTTCTTTTCCATTGATAGCATGGCCAATGTATTCAGCCTCTCCTGGGTCATGCTATTTCTCAGAAATGTCTTGATTCTCTTTAGGGTTGAGAAGCACCTTTCAGCTTCTGCAGTGGTCATGGGTGTGGTGATGACAATCTTAAGGAGAGTAACAGTCTCTGAAAAGACATCTACAAGATTGTTTTCCATAAAGAGATGGAGTAGGTCCACAGCACCACAACAGGTACTGAACTCTTCCTTGGAGTAGATAAGACCATGCTCTGTCTTCAGCTTATTGCCATTGAGCACTGAATAGGCCTTTAAAGTCATTCTCAGTGCATTTTCAGGAAACGCCACGGTGTACTGTTCAAACATATCTGCTTGCAGCAAGGTGGCACTAACAAGGTGGTTTGTGAAGGAGAACTGTTCCATGGTGTGGGCGAGTATGGTATTACAAATCTACAAAGTGACAAAAAACAAAAAGGAAGGCTAAAATGTCAGTTTCAACATTTAAAATGAGCAGTTTTAAATTGTAGGGGAATATCAGTTTTACTGTTTGAAGCCATAAAAAAAATATTTGTATGGACAAAACATTCTAAGTTTCATGAAAAAATAAATATATATTATAATATATTATATTATAGTTTAATTGAGTTTAATAAAGCCTTCTACTAAATACATGCATCACCAGTTTTGACTGAAAATATGTGCAATTGAATATATTTGGACTATTTGTGTATTTTAATATAGTAAATTGAATAATAGGTCTTATATGAAAAGAGACTTGGTAATTGTATGATCTCCACAAGCTTAGCTACAGTACATAAAATGCGTTGCTTTATAGAGGAGGCTATCAAAAAAAAAATACAACAATTAAACTGCATTGTTTTGGGTAATTGTCAGGTGTGTTCGTAAATCTGTTCACATCGTTTTGATAACTTCCTATGATAGCTTTTCTATGACATACTGCAAGGTAACAGGGACTAAAATAAAAACTAACCTCTGCTGCAATCCATTGATGGCCCTCTGGACTGAGTGACCGCCGTCTCTTTGGTTGAGGACCACCACCTTCACTGCTTTGGTCCACCAGGGAATGGAGAAAATTTCTGCAAAGGAGTGAGAAATGTAGGAGTCATAACAAAAACAACAACATCAAATTCAAAAGGAGGAATACAGCTGCTACCTGATCTTCTGTATGTCCTCCTGGAACTGCTGGATGCTCCTTTTGATGTGGCCTGAATCTATATCTTTCTTCTGGAGTTTGGTATAGAAAAGGTCTACATGTGGCATGGTTTTGTGGAAAAGTTGTAGAAAAAAATTAAAATCTGGATTCTCAAGCAGCATGGCAAATGCTCCTACCTCTCTGACAGTAACAGGGTCAAAATCACTGGAGTCCCTTATCATTTCAAAACAGCGAATGAGGTCCTCTCTTTGCTCAAAGACTGTATTGACAGCAGGCTATGGAAGTTCCATCTAACACTGCTTGATGTTGGTAGTCTACGGGACACTATTTTATCAAGAATGTCTGTGCGCTTGGGTGATCTTGAAAAAAAGCTGGCAAATCCAGCTGGTCAGAAAAAAATATTCTCACTTTGGAAATGTGAGAAGTTGCCTGTTGCATAATTAGATTCAGCTGATGTGCATAGCAATGGATATAATGGGCATTTGGGTACACATCTTGGATCTTCCTTTGAACACCTGCAGTGGCACCTCTCATCACGCTGGCTCCATCATACGCTTGGGAGATGAGTTTAGTGTTCTGATCCTCCGGAACGATGACAGCAAGTTGCTCTTTTAGTGCTGAAGAGATGGAATCAGCTGTTGCTGAGTGCAGATGAATAAATGCAAAAAACCTCTCCTGTATGCTTTTGGCATCAATGTAATGCAGCACAAGCAGGCACAGTGTGGCAACGTCGGTGGTTTCGTCTGCCTGGATTGACAGAAAGTCGCTGCTTTGTGCTTCTTTGATTATGTGTTCTTTCACAACAGACAGCATACAGTCCAACAACTCGTTCTGCACGGTTTTAGATGTTCCCTTGAACACAGTGGCATTCTCGAGGTGCTCTTTCAAAACTCCATCAAGGGCAGCAACAAAATCAACCAAGCCGCGGAATCTCCCGGGATTATCGGCGCTCTCGCTCTCATCGTGTCCGCGCAAAGCCAGTTCAAATGCACCACAAAATTTCACACAGTCTACTATTCTTGACAGAATGTGTCGATTTGTTCTCACCTCTTCATTATGCCTTCTAATGCCAATCCTGTAGCCTTCATCTAACTGTTCAGCAATGCTGAGCTTCCCAAAAAACTGGAGCCTCATAGCGTTGTCAAGATGACTGCGGCTACCTTCATGTCGTTTGCAATTTTATGAGAGATGTTTTAAATCGCAAACCCCTGTTGTTGTCCACAATGTTTCGGTGCCAGGGCTTTGAAATAACATACACGGAAAACAATAAAAGGCATGACTCACATCGCATCCAGTCAGCCAGCTTCGCTTGCCGTAAGAAGTGCTGGAAAAGCACTGAGTATAAGCTCGGCTGCGATCACTTGACTGCTGCTTAATTAGTAGATCAGGTTGATCTGGTCCAAGCTCTTTAACTTTTTTTCTTTCGTCATTTGATCGCCTTGCAAAGGGGTATTTTTTCAAAGAAACCATAGAATTTTCTCTCATATTTAGCTGGCTTCCACATCAATCACTATTTAATAAATTAACTAACAACTTGCTGACTGTTAATAAGACTCGTTGAGAATGGTCCAATCACATGAGCCCAAATATTTAAAAACAATATTGATTCGCTAAGAACAAAAGAGGGAGGGTTCTGGGCGCACAGCGTTGAGCCCAATGATTATTTGAAGAAATCCAATTAGAGCTCAGCCTCAAATCACATGCTTTTAAAAAATGTATGTGCCTACATAGACACTCGTTTGTCCGGCGCCCCGCGTACATGAACACAAATGAACGTAATACAGTTTTGATTTTTTTTTAAAATTGTAAATAAATTATGAAATACAGCGAAATAATGTGACTAAATGACTTTATTTCATTATTAAAATAAATAATTATTATGTTAAATAATTACATGTCAAAGTAGCATTCTTCTCTGCCTAATTTTAAGGGGGGCGGTGCCCCTGAGCCCCGGCCACCACTGCTCGTCGCTCCAGTTTGTTGTTGAGGTGGACTCCTCAGATTCAGGATTAGGAGCAGTGTTATCACAGAGATCACCCAAAGACAATAAGCTGCACCCATGCTGTTTTCTCTCCCACCAATTCTCGCCCGCCGAGAGGAACTACAACATTGGAGATCGGGAGTTACTGCTGGTGAAGTTCACACAAGAGGAATGGAGGCACTGGCTGGAGGAGACAGAGGTCCCCTTCCTCGTCTGGACTGACCACAAAAACCTGGAGTACATCAGGAAGCCAAACGTCTCAATTCCCAACGTGCTGTCTCGCCAGTTCTCCCCATCTCCGGACCAAGCACTCGATGCTACTATCCTGCCCACTCACTGCCTCATTGTAACAGCATTACTGGATGTTGAGTCACGAGTCAGAACAGCATTCAACCAGGAGCTCGGCCTCCAGAGAACCCTACAGGCAAGCTCTTTGTTCCAGAGGCAGAGCGACCCTTTGTCCTGGAATGGGGGCACAGTTCGAGGCTGGCCTGTCACCGGGGAGCGGCACGCACCTTAGCCCTTGTCCGGCAACGCTTCTGGTGGCCCACCATGAAGGATGACCCCGTCACTTTGCAAGTACTTGCAATGTCTGCGGTAGAAATAAGACCAGCAACAAGCATCCCGCTGGTCACCTCAGACCTCTCCCGATTCCCCACAGACCCTGGTCTCACATAGCCCTGGATTTTGTCACCGGACTCACTGATTCCAAAGGTCACACCTGTGTCCTCACAATAGTTGACCGCTTTTCCAAGGAGGCTCACTTTGTCCCACTGTCCAATCTCCCCACGGCTAAGGAGACAGCAGAGCTGCTGATCACTCAGGTTTTTTCGACTTTATGGCCTCCCGGCAAACATCGTTTCGGACTGCGGACCCCAGTTTACTGCCCAGTTTTGGGCACCACGCCCAGCCTATCATCAGGGTATCACCCTCAAACTAATGGCCAGACGGAGCGGGCCAATCAGGACATTCCTGGAGCCGGATGTTCCTGTGGATTGAATACATACACAACTCCTTGCCCATGTCAGCCACTGGCATCTCTCCTTTTCAGTGCTGCCTCGCGTACCAGCATCCCTCGTTCCTCGCAGGAGGAGGAGGTCCCGGTCCCTTCTGATCAAGCCTTTGTCCGTCGATGCCGGAGAACATGGCAAGAAGCAAGGTTGAGGATTCACCAGACTGTCTCAGCCTTCAAACAGCAGGCTGACCGACGCCATTCCACGGCACCGCTGTACCAAGTGGGCCAGAGGGTCATGCTATCTGCCCGTAATATCCCCCTCAAGACCATCTCGTGGAAAGTATCCCCAAGGTTCCTCAGTCCATTTACAATCATCAAGGTCATCAACTTCTGCACTGTCAGACGCTGTCTTCCTTCCACCATGCGCCAGATAAACCCCTCCTTTCACGTCTCCCAGATCAACCCTCTGGTCTCTTGCCCACTGAATCCACCTGCCCGCCCAGCTCCTCCTCTCCAAATTATTGAGGGTGGTGAGGCATTCGCTGTACGTAGACTTTTGAAAGTTTGACAGCGAGGCAGAGGCCTCCAGTACTTAGTAGATTGGGAGGGCTATGGCCCTGAGGAGAGAAGCTGGATTCCCTTCAGGTTCATTCTGGATCCATCTCTTTTGGATGATTTCCACAACAACATCCTAACGCACCAGGTGGCGTTTGTAGGAGGGGGGTATTGTCACGAGTCAGCTGGATCAACCCAGCACTTCCAGACCGTGAGACTCCACTCCAGATCTTTTTCCCCACGCACGCACCTGTCACTCAGGAACACCTGACCACGAACAGCTAATTATTTCCCCAGGTTATAAGCACACCAAGAGAACCACTCAGCGCCGCAGTATCTTACCGTGTCACTCGCGTGAAATAGTTGTCTGTTTAACCTAGCCTGCGTTTCGACCCTGCCTGTTCTCCGGATTTCCCTCTCTGGTACTTCTATCAGGACTTGGAATTGTACTCACGATTTGGATTTGTTCACCCTCGCTGCTGGATTACCGGATACCGACCCTCGCCTGGAAAAGACGATTCTTCTAACCCGCTGCCTTTCCTACAACGCGAGCACTTCTGTGTTCACAGACGTGCTGCGCGCTGACCTCCGTCTCCACTGGGGAAATCAGCCAATACATTTCACCTTCCAACCACTGCGAGCTATGCAAATTAGCAGCGAAAACATGTTAGCAAAGACCCGAGAGAGCTCATCGCGCTTAGCTTCCAGGATAGTGGAGATTCCCGCGCATCATAGGCCCGCCTCCTCCTTTGTCATTAAAGGTTTCCCCACTCTCTCAGTCACCAAGCACACACACTTACTACTTCTCTCCCCTGCTCCCACTGTGCCTGTTCATCCAAGCCTCAGTGTGTCCAATAAAGGATTTCAATACAATCTAAGCACAAGTTGTCTGCTATTGGGTTCGCAGCACTTCAGTTCCCCATCTCTGACACACATACACTGGAGTATTGCTACAGAGGGAATAACTTTCAATAATATTAACTAAAAAAATTCTGTAAATGGTCTAAGGATCTCGAATAGTGGACATATTTTCACCAGAGGTTTTCTGATGAAAATATATAATGGGTTAATTGGAGTGTCTGCAACGGGCTACGAGCCACTCTAGCACGATCATCATTCACGGCCTTCTTTAAAACATTTAAACCAGGTTGAGTCATTTGGGTAAATTAGAACAAGAGAAAAAGAAAACATCAAGGATTTTCAACCTGTACAATATTTTGTTTTTAAACATAAAACCTTTTTAAGAACTGTTACAGACATATTGCTACAAAATGTGTTGCATATTTAAGTTTTAAACAGAAATAATGACAAATATGGCATTCTTTTTTATTTTTATATATTTAATTACATTATAGACACTATAAGTGCTTAAATACAATGTCATTTTAATTGTGAAGCCAACAAATCATAAAAATATGCTTAAGAAAAATTAAAATATAAGACAGTATGAAAAAAATACTAATCATAAACACAAAATAACCACACAAACCATCAAACCTACATTATTTAACCATTCGTTTTGGTCCATGAATTTGTTTGGACAAGCAGCGACCACAACAGGGCTGATGTTTCATATATTTCATAACAGAACTGGCAGATTTGATGACTTGCGTCACTCCACTTGTCTGTGTTCACTTGTCTGTGTTGCATGATGAACACACTTCTCACGTCTCTGAGTCCGTTTAATGTGTTATGTGCTTATAAACACATCATTCATTTAGTTATAAGTCTTCATCACACAAAGATGTTCAACATGGACCGAGTCTAAAAGAAAAACATGTATTAATAACCATAAACTGGACTGTGGTACTTCATGATCAACAGCATGTAATCATCTCTCCTTCAAGGGAAACATCATCATCTCCTGTTTATAATTAATCATTCAACATTTCTTCATTCTTAGTAACATCTGTTTTATAACAGTGTAGGGATGAGCAGGCCCCCAAAGAGAACAAAAAATTGGGCACATTCCAGAACTCTCTCTCAGCCTCCATGGCGCCATCTCGGTAATCTTATCTGCCCTTTTGAAACAAGGCAGCATCTCTAACATGAAGAAGCGGGAAACTTAACCAAGGAAGTCTGTGCACCTGGACATAAAAGTCCACGCACCTCGAACTCCAGCGGTGTAAATTGCCAATCTGATAAACAAAGAAGGCAGTTTTACACCTCTCCGTAACCTTTAAAACTCTCCGTAACTCAGACCACTGACCATCTCATTAACCCCAGGACACATGTGTTCTCCACGTGCCTTCCAATGAACAAAGAGGCATACAGCAGAGACACTATTTAAAACAATCTGGAAAGTGTGCCTGTAGGGTAAAATGCTATATACATATATTCAGAATGTTTATGTCTGTGTGTTATGTTAGATTATTCTACATAACTTTAAAGGTATTATCAGCATTTAAAACCCCTTTTATTAAACAAAGGTATACATGAGTGTGTAAGATACGGGATGTGTGGTATCCACCAAAAGCTTGTCTTATTCAAAGAATGCTTATGTACTGTACACGCAATATTGGTATCATGAACAGAATTCATGATAAATTACTTTATAAAAGGTATTAAATCTCCAATCGGACTGGCCCCACGTGACAGCCAAACCCGCCTAATGTATGCACAAAAGGGGGAACCACATGAGGCGTGGCTAAGCCTCGCAATAACATCCGACTGGACCAATCATCCATGGGACGGACTGAGACAAAGGGTCAAAACTCCAAGCACGTCTTCTATGTCTTCTATGTCATCTACATGCCATCATCATGACCATCTGAAGGAAGCAAGCTCGTCGCTCGGGCTTCCGTCCTTGCGGGCGCTATGCCACCTTTGCTGACGTCATCCGCTCTCCAAGAACTCTCAACGAGACTTCGTGCCAGAACTACAAAGATCAGCAATGGAGAAACTTTCAGAAGTTCCAGAGCCATCGGTAACCAGGCAACCAAGCCTCACAAAAAGGGCTTTCCCTAAAGACGTCATTCCAACCACCGCACCAACCAATCAGCAACGCAGGGATTCCCTTCGCTGGAGGCCAACCACAGGATGAGAACGAAACGTAACGTAAGTATACAAACAAAGCTGCATACCTTGCTGAAATTGGTGCTTGTTTCATATCTAAATCGTAAGATTAAACCTAAGACTCTGCTCTTGTGACTTTCTTTGGTCTAGTAAACAGTACTATATGAACTTCATTAACTTTCATCCTCCAAACTGTTGGTATGTTTGTGTGTGTGTGTGTGTGTGTGTGCGCGCGCGTGTGTTCAAGTAGCATAGTTTCATGCATCTTAGATTAGTGAAATAAATTCTTGTTTCTTTATAAATAATTGTTGTCTTGGTCATGTATTTTACAGTGTAAACATTTGCCCAGATCTTACATTACTTTGCTCATAATTAGGTAAATACCAGATTTTGCATTATCATACAACATTGTTGTGTTAAATGTAGTAGCAACTAATTTGTGTGCCCCACTCTAACGAGTGGAGTTGAGGTTGTTCAGCTATAAAGAGCTAACTATTGTTTTTCTGGTTGTTCAGTGTTACACACGCTGCTGTTTTACTGACAACCCATGACTGTGTCGATATAGCATGCTCGTTTAAGCGGTGCACATCACCATAACAACGACGTGACCCGGAAAACCCTAAACGGCCCCTTCCGGAGTAACTTTTCAGTGCGCATGCAGTGTCAGCCAGCGCCATCTAAAATCAGTTGTAAACGAAGCCTAGCATAAGCTACCCTAGTTAGCAAACCTAGTGCGTTTACATGGTAGCCTATGTGCATATAGCATCTATGCTAGTAGCATCGAAGGCTAGTGGTTAGCACTTAGCATCTTTTGGTTGTGAATGCACTGTTCGAAAGTTGTTAAAATGACCTAACCTCCTTTCCTTTTTCCTTTTTGACCTACCCCTTGTTACTTTACAGATAATCATTTGATTAATTAAAACTACTTTATTGATTTTTATCATGTCCTGTAATGTCTATCATTGTCTAAGTGTTTTAATCTAAAATTCAATTTCATAAATTATTACAGTTTTGGCATTCATCGTACAGATACTGGTGGATTAACATAACTGTAACTACTTGTATGATTTTGATGATAAACATCATTCAAACTTGATAATCAACCATCATTACTTTGAAATTTCTTAAATTCATTAAGTAATCAGTTAGAGTTGGGTCCCTAATTCAATGATGGATGATCGCTCAAGTTAATTACAAATTGCTCCTAACAATTTTAGTGCTATTCGTAATTTGAAATTCAACCATACCTTCCCTTTTCAAAGCATGTCAACCAGAAAACTGTCCATAAAATTTGAAGACGTGTCTAGAAGCGTTTCAATTTGTGTATGGTTGTCAACCCTAATGCTGAGTAAACCAATACCAGCAATGTTATTGTTTTCTTTCACCCAGAGAAAATTTTAAATACCAATCACGGTCCTGGTACTGAGAAATCCTCATTTGAAAACCCCTTTATTTACCCCTAACAAAGGTATACATGAGTGTGTAAGATACGGGATGTGTGGTATCAACCAAAAGCTTGTCTTATTCAAAGAATACCTATGTGCACGCAATATTGGTATCATAAACAGAATTCATGATAAATTACTTTACAAAAGGTATTAAAACTCCAATCGGACAGGCCCCACGTGACAGCCAAACCCGGCCTAATGTATGCACAAAAGGGGACCATCAATTTCAATAATTAGCCATAATTTCTAATTTGAAATTCAAATTTATACATTTTCTCGCCCTATCCTCTATTTCTTACTTTTCTCACTCAGTGTTAGCTAACTTTGTCAATCCTGTTAAGTGCCCTAACATTGGGAGAAATCCTACACTCTCTTCTTCTCTTTTTCTCAGTTTCCTACTTTGTTTTGACTACTGCTATTCTAGGATTGTACCTGTGAAAGTCACAAAAGCAGAGAACTATAGAAACTATAGAAACGTAGCATATTGATAAAACGTGAATTCTTAGGTTCAGAGGCGTCCGACTCTCACCATACCTTCCCTTTTCAAAGCAGGTCAACCAGAAAACTGTCCATAAAATTTGAAGAGGCATCTAGAAGCATTTCAATTTGTGTATGGTTGTAAACCCTAATGCTTATTATTTTCTTTCACCTAGATAAAATTTAAAATAACAATCATGGTCCTGGTACTTAGAAATCCCCATTTCAAAACCCCTTTATTTAGGAGCACCCTTTTAAATCAAACTTAATAAAAAAACACCAGGGGAAATGAAATTTGGTAACCTTTCCTTACAAAAAAAGAAGAGAACCTCCTCTTATAGGAAAGTGGAAGCTTATGGTTGCTACCCTATCCCTTTTTCTGTGTACTGTTCTTCTTTTCTGCCACTGTTCTCTAGCTGTGCTAAGTGTGTTCACTAGCTCTTCCCATAGAGACTCCCAGTTAATAGCATGCCCACCAGAGGACCACAGTCACAGAGAACCACACTCAGCATCACTCATACATCTGTTCACCCTGTTTTGTTTGTGTTCTTTGCAATCCGAACGAACTGTTCAAAATCACCGGCTCCTTACGTCACACACTCATCGTTGTCCTTGAGCTGAGCTGCAGGCACACCGCCTATCTCTAGCAGAAGCTGAAAAGTGCACAACGACGCATCTTGCAGCTGGAACTGGAAGCTCAGAAGCGACAAAAAGGGGGTGACGAGGTAGAGCAAGACAAAGTGGAAATCATCAGGCTGCAAGAAACCCTGCCAACTACTACATGAAAGGGAACAAGGCAAGGCAGACTACGCTGATTTCTTCAACATTCTACAGTACGCAGAACGCTACTAGAAAAGGCCAAGGCTGCCTCCAGGGAGAAAAACTAAATTAAAACCCTCGAAACTCACCTGGACAAGGCAAGTAACTAGATCAGCCCCCTCCATATGACAGCTGGACCATTTTAAAGTCCTACAGCGTCACAGAGGAACTCAAGCCCGCCTGCGAATGTTGCCACGATTTGTCAAGGTAACGACATGCATCCATCTCACCCCTGCTGAGCTGGACCAGTTCCCTGTTCTTGGACTGACATGTAGTGGAAGTGATGGGGCAGGGTCAATGCATCGCCCAGCACCATCCAAAGAACCCTACTTCACGGCCAAACACCGAGAACCTGCTCCCTCCAGCCACAGAGCATTGCACGGCGTAGACATATTCGCGCCGCATACAGTATGCCAGGCAGCCAAGACATCCACGTTTATCTACTGTATGAGACATCGATCTCCTTCTAAGAAATGAGACTCCACATCACTGACTAAGGTAGATTCTACCTATCGAACAACATCCAGGAAAAGACTAGTGGCTACTCTGGAAAAGGTCACCACGAACCTTAGAAAGACTACTACAGCCGACACAGACAAGCACACTTTGGCAGACATGGAAGAACTTCAAAACTCTTCATATGACAACCCTCATCCATACCTCATAAAAGTCAGTGAAAGAAATCATTGAATTGGCCAGACGCAAAAGGGAAAAGCTTGTGGAAATCCAGCGGAACCTCCAAAGGCAAACACATCTAGGAGCAACCAGCCCAAGAAACTCGTCAAGATTCCAAGCTAACCCAGAAGCCAAAGTCACAAGCTTAAACCATGCTTTCACCCCAAGAACTTATGAGAATGATGATGGAGTTTTCCCAAACTGACAGGAACAAACCACTGACACAGATCAACTGTCCTATACCTTTCACCATACTAACATAGCTTAGTCCTCCTAGGAAGGTATACAAACTTTTTTTTATTTACTGGTGTAAACACACCTAATCACCCTCCTTTGGCTGCACTGCTAGGCCCAACCTCTAGTAGAGAGGAGAGGCTCCACACGTGACACTGGTTTTGCTGTCTTAACCTCTTTGTGTCCTTGTGGAACTTTTTCTTTTTCTCTGCTTTTCATGATAAATTACTTTATAAAAGGTATTAAAACTCCAATCGGACGGCCCCCACATGACAGCCGAAACTCGGCCTGATGTATGCACAAAAGGGGGAACCACATGACGCATGGCTAAGCCCTGTAACAACATCCGATTGGACCAATCATTGGTGGACCAATCATCAATTAAGTTTGCTACTAGACACAGAGAAAAGCAGAGATTAAGTCAGAGATATTCATTTACAATCACTCTCATGCACTCATTTGTGACATTTTGTAGACTCTGACTGACTCCCTGTCTTCTGCCTTCACATGGATTTAAAATCAACTTTACTGAACACAAAATATTAAAGCATTAAAGCATATTGTTAGAGGAAAAATATTTAAATAAAACAGTGATAACACTTCTAACCTGATAATCTTATATTTATTGGGACTAAATGGAAATGTAGAAACTAATGATTAATTACTTAAATAATTAGTCTTTTATTTTTTCAACAATAATATAAAAAGTTCATTACTCACCCCAGTGTAACTTTCATCATCCTTAAGAGCAGACAGCAGCTCCTTTCCTGAGTCTGCTACTTTATTATTAGACAGATTCAGTTCTCTCAGGTGTGAGGGGTTTGATCTCAGAGCTGAAGTCAGAGCAGCACAGCCTTCATTTGAGACATCACACCACTGCAACCTGTAGAGAGACACAATGACGCACTCTTCATCAGCAGATTTTTATCTTCATTAAAGACTAACTTCAAAGCTGATGTTTGTATTTTTTTTATGAATGACCTCACCTATTTATGCTAATTAACAAGGAAATAAGAAAAAAATGCTCATACTAAATCTTGTATTTTGTTTCTCTCAGTAGATGTGTGTATATTTACAATATATTGCTGCACAATCAAAAAAAAAATCTGAAACATGGTGAAAGACAAAAAATATAAATTAAAAGATAATATTCATGTCTCTGTGTCACTCTGAACACATTTGTGTCAGAAATCACCATGGCAACCGATCAGCATTAAAACCCAAAAATCAACACCGTAAAAAAACGGTGTGTAACTCCACATTCTCTATATTAAAACATAAAGTAGTGATCATGCACTGTCATCTCCTATTAATCCTGTTCTCAACTTCAGCTCTGTGTTACTGTATGAGTGTATTTCAGTCAGGGAGTTTATTCATAGATTATTTATGACTGAATGTGAAATGATACAAGACTATTTAAGACCTCAGTGAAAGAACTATTAAGAAAGTCATGCATGGTTTTAATGCTGCTTCTATGATGCAGATCTGGCAACCCAGTTTATAGCAGCTAGATGGAGACGAATGTTCACTGAGAAAATAAACATTATTTCAGCTTTAAGACCAATAAAATATTTCTCATTTCCCTGCTTATGTAAAAGGTATAGAAATTACCCTGTTGGAGTTTAATACGAAATTGTTTGAATTTACACGAAATTGTTCATTTCAATACCTGATACAAGTGCCTATCTGAGATGAGTCCCTTTCCCTTTAAAATTCTGTGATGTCACCTAAAACTTCCTGTTTTGTCCCCTCCTTTTCCCTTGGATTGTTTCGTTCTTCGAAACGAATCTCGCACTTGCTGTCATAGCAACATGTCCGTAAGCTTAAACCTGCTTGTGAGCAGGTTTATTTCATGTAAACAGGATTTAGGCTGCACTCCTAGCGGGTTATGATTGGTTGAAATTGTGAGATCACATCTGATTGGTTAAAGAGCACGGACTGACACGGACTGACTCACATGGGAAAAGAAAAGTATCTTGCATATATGGATGGATGTATTTAAACGTAAATACAGTATATGTATACGTGTATGTGTGACTGTGGTCATCATTCGTGTGGTAATCTCCGTGTGTGTGTCTAATAATATGCAACAAGCCCCCGAATGTAATATCCCCTGATTGCGTCTATATAAGTGGAGGTAATTTTCTCAAATCTGTCGCAGCCATGTCTTTTTATGAGAGAGCAACCGGTTACTGAAGGTGTCAGGATTATATGCAGAGTTTTTAAAATTCCTTATGTATTGCATGATAGACAGGATCCTTTAGCATAGCATGACAATATACTTCTTACTATACTTTGTTCTTGTACTTCACTTTTACACTGTAAACCCGATTAAGTTGGCAAAACTCAAAATATTTGAGGTAATCAGTAACATAAATTTTTTAAAGTAATGATGTTTCCAATTTTAAGTAAACAGAACTATCAATATTTGAAGTTGTTGAACTTGTTGCAAATAAAGTAAATTAAATCCAGCGCGGGAATCGAACCCGGGGCTTTCGCATGGCAGACGAAACACCTACCACTAACACCTACCAACAAAAGTTGGTGAAACTTTGAGGTGACAGTTACTGTTACTTAAGTACTTATGATTACTTAAAATATCAAATTTGTTCAGCTAACTTTAAATTAATACAAATAAGATTTGAGAGTATATATATATATATATATATATATATATATATATACACACATACACATAGAACACGGGCAGCACTCATATATTTAATAATTACTTTTATTTTAAATTATCTTTATTAAAGTTTGAAATTCTCCATAACCCTCTAATAAAAGCTCTTGCTCCGCTTGAGAGAAAAAAAATTGCTTCTCTTTTGCCATTTCGTCAACCAATCGCAGGGGTTGTGATCAGTGTTTCTACTGTCGATGCATATCGCCTTTTAAACAAACGCACGAACGTGCAATAATCCTAGACAACTCAATCCAACTACTAATCATCAACAACAGGTGTGCTCGAAGAAGCGAATTAGCCGCATCGTAATTAGCACGATGATCTCATCTTAGATCTGTCAATTCATCCCAGATGTTTCAAGCGACGTACGAAGAACGGACCCCTGCTATCTAATTTAATCTTTATTTTTATTATTCATTTTATGTCTATATTTTCACTCCAATCTGTGTGTATAATGTTATTTCACGTATTTGCGTGATTATTTTCTGCCATTTTTTTTTTTTTTTTAGTTTTATTAATAATTATGGCCTAAGCATGTGGAAATCAAGCACATGATGTACATCACATTTATTTTATAGAGAAATCAAGGGCAAATCAAACTCGGAGACTGTCTGTTTTATGTGTCAGGTATGTTAAAGTTTTTTTTGTACTTAATTGTTAAATTTATTTACATATGTTGAATTATTCTTCCTATTATTCTCTGCCCTTTTCCTGATGAAACTGTATGGAAGAGAGAAATCAAGGGCAAATCAAACTCAGAGGTTGTCTGTTTTATGTGTCAGAGATTAAAGGCTTCCAGTGAACCGCCACCTGTGTCTTGTGTCTAATTCACACAACGGAGAGTGCAGTTTTAACTGGAGTGACCAGTTACATGTGGTGCCGTGACCCTTTGGATTTTACATGGTCGGCTGCTCGCTGCTCACTGGAAGTGCTTCTTCGATAAACTGCGCATGTGCTGCGCGTTGATTGCGGAGGCCGCCTCGCATTTTTGTCTCGTCTCTTGATTTCATCTCGTCCATTGCTCATCGTTGGATGGTTTCACTCGAACACTTAGACTCAATGAGGTATGGTGGAAAGCTGTTTCGGCTTTTATCAGTGATTATACAGCGTGTATGTGTCTTTGAAAGGTATTGAACTGTTTAGCAGCACATTCAACGCAACTACTGAGTTTGCTAACTGTTTTCGTGCTGCTGCACGTTCATTATTGATTTTTTAAAAAAACGTTTTTGTACTGTGCTCACGCTGTTGTTTTAGTGATTGTCGCGTGTGGATTTTTTTTTCTTTTTTTCTACTCTGTACAGCATTGTACTGATCTTTTAATTATTTCATAAGAGTCCTAGTGCATGGGTGTTTCTGCAGAGTGCATATACTGTACATTCATCTACAGTACAGACCAAAAGTTTGGACACACCTTCTCATTCAAAGAGTTTCTTTATTGTGTTCTTTATTGTGTTCATTAGCCCAAACAGTCTCTTCTGCTTGTTGCCTGTCCTTAGCAGTGGTTTCCTAGCAGATATTCTACCATGAAGGCCTGATTCACACAGTCTCCTCTTAACAGTTGTTCTAGAGATGTGTCTGCTGCTAGAACTCTGTGTGGCATTGAACTGCTCTCTGATCTAAGCTGCTGTTAACCTGCGATTTCTGAGGCTGGTGACTCGGATGAACTTATCCTCTGCAGCAGAGGTGACTCTTGGTCTTCCTTTCCTGCGGCGGTCTGCATGTGAGCCAGTTTCTTTGTAGCACTTGATGGTTTTTGTGACTGCACTTGGGGACACTTTCAAAGTTTTCCCAATTTTTTTTTCCACCAAAGTAATAATGGCCACTCGTTTTTTTTCTTCACTTAGCTACTTTAATTAAGTCATGTTTGAGGACACTGTTAGTCAGGATAATTTTAGCCCTCTGCAGCAGCCCAGTGCTGTGTTCTCAGTAGGTAGGGGTAGAGGGACTATACAGTCGTGGCCAAAAGTTTTGAGAATGACACAAATATTAGTTTTCACAAAGTTTGCTGCTAAACTGATTTGAGATCTTTGTTTCAGTTGTTTCTGTGATGTACTGAAATATAATTACAAGCACTTCATACATTTCAAAGGCTTTTATTGACAATTGCATGATATTTATGCAAAGAGTCAGTATTTGCAGTGTTGGCCCTTCTTTATTAGGACCTCTACAATTCGACTGGGCATGCTCTCAATCAACTTCTGGGCCAAATCCTGACTGATAGCAACCCTTTCATAATCACTTCTTGGAGTTTGTCAGAATTAGTGGGTTTTTGTTTGTCCACCCGCCTCTTGAGGATTGACCACAAGTTCTCAATGGGATTAAGATCTGGGGAGTTTCCAGGCCATGGACCCAAAATTTCAACGTTTTGGTCCCCGAGCCACTTAGTTATCACTTTTGCCTTATGGCACGGTGCTCCATCGTGCTGGAAAATGCATTGTTCTTCACCAAACTGTTGTTGGATTGTTGGAAGAAGTTGCTGTTGGATGGTATTTTGGTACCATTCTTTATTCATGGCTGTGTTTTTGGGCAAAATTGTGAGTGAGCCCACTCCCTTGGATAAGAAGCAACCCCACACATGAAAGGTCTCAGGATGCTTTACTGTTGGCATGACACAGGACTGATAGTAGCGCTCTCCTTTTCTTCTCCGGAAAAGCCTTTTTCCAGATGCCCCAAACAACCGTAAAGAAGCTTCATCCGAGAATATGACTTTGCCGCAGTCCTCAGCAGTCCATTCGCCATACTTTTTGCAGAAGATCTGTCCCTGAAGATTTTGGAGAGAAGTGGCTTCTTTGCTGCGCTTCTTGACACCAGGCCATCTTCCAAAAGTCTTCGCCTCACTGTGCATGCAGATGCGTTCACACCTGCCTGCTGCCATTCCTGAGCAAGCTCTGCACTGGTGGCACTCCGATCCCGCAGCTGAATCCTCTTTAGGAGACGATCCTGGCGCTTGCTGGACTTTCTTGGACGCCCTGAAGCCTTCTTAACAAGAATTGAACCTCTTTCCTTGAAGTTCTTGATGATCCTATAAATTGTTGATTTAGGTGCAATCTTAGTAGCCACAATATCCTTGCCTGTGAAGCCATTTTTATGCAACACCATGATGGCTGCATGCATTTCTTTGCAGGTCACCAGGGTTAACAATGAAAGAACAATGATTTCAAGCATCACCCTTCTTTTAACATGTCAAGTGTGCCAATCTAACCCAATCAACCTGACATAATGATCTCCAGCCTTGTGCTCGTCAATATTCTCACCTGAGTTAACAAGACGATTACTGAAATGATCTCAGCAGGTCCTTTAATGACAGCAATGAAATGCACTGGAAAGTTTTTTTTTTCGGGATTAAGTTAATTTTGCAAAGAAGGACTATGCAATTCATCTGATCACTCTTCATAACATTCTGGAGTATATGCAAATTGATATTATAAAAACTTAAGCAGCAACTTTTCCAATTTCCAATATTTATGTAATTCTCAAAACCTTTGGCCATGACTGTACTTCATCGTACAGAGAACTTGTCTGAAGTTTCACCTCTATGTTTTGGTAGGAGATCTTTCTTTAATGCTGAAACTGACCAAGCACATACATCTGATTCAGCTATTGGTGCCTCAGTGAGCCCAACTGCTTTTCCCACTCCTTTTACGTGCCCAAATACTGGTCATGTTATTACTCAGTCCTTAGGGGGTATTATCTCTGATTTGGCACAGAAAACTGGTGAGAGCATTTCAACCAATCTAAATTTAACACAACAGCTGACCTTCATGCAGTCCATGCCAAATGTGCAGCATTCTAGTGGATGTATTGATGCTTCTAAGCTGAAAGTTATTGTGCAACATGATGTAACGCCTCCACCATTCTTCAGAGGTGATAAAAGTGATTCATTTACTGTGCATGAATGGGAAGACATGATGCGCACTTATCTGAGCAGTAGGAAATGTGTTGTTGATGCTGAAGCCTGTGAGTTTATTTTATCTAGGTTAGCAGAAAAAGTGAGGGATGTAGTTAAAGTGTCCTTGCGTAGCCGTCCTGGACCAACTGCTGCAGTGCACCCTAGCACAGTGTTTGATATTCTAAAGCATAATTTCAGCGAGTTAGCGTATTCAAATATTCCTATGGCTGATTTTTACAACACACTTCCTAAAGTGGATGAGAGTCCAATGGACTATTGGATAAGGCTGAATAAGGCAATCGATATGGCTGTTGAGTGTTTGCGTGGATGGAACAAATGCGTTGAAGACCCAGCAGCAGAAGCTGTCATGATGTTTGTCTCTCACTGTCCAGATCCTGGACTTGCCTTGTCTTTTCAGTTCAAGCCTGCTGAACAGTGGAGTGCGGCCGAGGTTCAAGAGCAGCTGGATTGTCACTGTAGGGACTTGACAAGAGCTTCTATTAGAACTCAATGCTACTCATCTGTGTCAGCTTGCCGTCAGAATACTGTGATGATCTGTGATGATCCAGTATCCAGTGCTCCGAAACAACCTGAGCTCCCGTCAGGTCAGCCACGAAGTTCCACTGTTCAGCTAAACCCCAATGCTGCCCCTTTTGTTTGAAATACTGATGCGCAACAGCTGGTTGACATGATGGGTAAAGTTTTAGCACTATGTACTGCCTCACTGTCAACATCCAACCCTGCATGTCCTAGCAAAGCATCAGTCTCAAAGCCCAACGTTAGTCCAGCATGTAGAGTGTGTCAGTCTAAGGAGCACACAACGTATACTCACTGTATGCGCCAGAGGCTTTGTCGTAACTGCCTCAAACCTGGACACTTTAAGAGTAACTGTACCAGGGCAGCAGACCCTGAACTACTTTCTCCTCCCACGCAGTTACTAAACAGCCCATGCGCGGAGGGGGTTAGCGTGGGCGGTGGCGAACTTCCCCTAAAAGATGCGTTTGACCCACAAGAAGTTTTTGTGAATAGTTGTAAGTTGTTGCCACCTGACAAAACAGTGTTGTACGTGGGATCTCAGAAAATTGATGGAGCTAGTGATCTGTTTTATGCTTCTGTGATGGTCAGTGGCCAGTCTGTACTTAATGGGTTGCTTGATTCTGGCAGTATGGCTTGCACCCTGAGTACAGAAGGTAAATCCAAGTTATGGGCTGATGGTGTTCTCCCACAGCCTTCAGTGATTCCCAGTAACATGGTCCTAGTTGGCTGTGGTGGTCTTACTGTTCATCCTAAATGCACGTATGATCTGGAAATCGAGGTATATGGGCTTAAGTTCATTGTGCCTACTTTGGTAGTATCTGGACAGAAGGATGAGTTCATTATCAGCAGTAATGTCATCAAACATGTGCTTCGGAAGATGAAGGATGAAAAGAAATACTGGGAGCTAATTTCCAGGCAAAGCGGCAACTCTGAGTGTGAGGAATTTCTTGAGCTATTAAGCTGTACTTCTCGTTGGTCTGGCTCAACTCGACCTGAAAAACTTGGCTCTGTTAAGCTTCGTCAGGCAGTTACTTTGCTTCCCGGATGTGAGCACCTTGTCTGGGGAAAATTGCCTGGTAACAATTGTATTTCCCTTGGTAGCACCGTCATTGTTGAACCCACCACGTCACGTTCAGCACCCCGTCATGTTCTTGTTGGGCGTGTGGTGTCTCCTTTGTGGGGCGATCGATGGGTGCCAATGAAAATACTAAATCCCACCCAGTCGATAATAACTCTTCGTCGTAACACCAAGCTGGCTGACGTGTCCCCTTGTTTGGGGGTGGAGGATGTTACTGTCACACAAGGTCTGTGCAGATCTCACAATGTGACTGATTCAACTTTCACCAAGCCCTATCCATCTGTAGACCCAATGCAATTACTGCGTGAGGATGGTTTGGAGGACATTGATATTGATGGGTGTGAGGTCTCAAAGTCATGTAAGGAAGAGTTAGCAAGTCTTATTGTGACGTTTTCTCTAGAGACAGTCTTGACTGTGTAGACTGTCCTCTCAAACCTTGTTGTTTCTGTAGACAAAGCGTTAATTGCTGGAGACTTTAATATTCATTTTGAGAATCCAGAAGACCCTCTGAGAACAGCATTTATGTCCTTACTGGACTCAGTAGGAGTAAATCAGTGTGTAGTAGGACCCACTCATAAAGCAGGTCACACTTTAGATTTAATATTATCCTTCGGATTAAGTATAGGAAATATAACCACAATTCCACAGTCTGAAGTTATCTCGGATCACTATCTTGTCTCGATTAAAGCGTGTTATAGTAATAATGTATGCAGCACAGCACCGCGCTTCTACCTTAAACGTACATTTACATCAAATACCGCACAGAGCTTTATCAATAATCTTCCAGAATTATCAACTTTGATTGGATCGCCATCTGACTTCACAGAACTCGAACAGGCGAATGAATATCTAGAGTCAGCACTTAGTTATAGCTTAGATAATGTAGCTCCAGTTAAAAGGAAAATGATAAGAGATAAGAAACTCGCTCCTTGGTATAATGACCACACCCGTGCTTTAAAACAAACCGCTCGAAAATTCGAACGTAAATGGCGCCAAACTAAATTGATAGTATTCAAAATAGCTTGGAAGGAGAGCATCCTGAACTATAAAAAAGCTCTCAGTGATGCTAGATCAACGTATCTCTCCATTCTTATAGAAAATAACAAAAACAACCCGAGATTTTTATTTAATACCGTAGCTAACTTAACTAAAAACAAGACCACTGCAGAAATCTCCACAACAACATCATGCAGTAGTGAGGATTTCATGAACTTTTTCAATAATAAAATCATAAATATTAGGCAAAAAAGTCAGGCTTTGAAAACAGACTATTTAAATAATTCAGATGATCTAACCACATCACATCAGAACTTAGAACACTTTACTCCCCTTGAAGCGAGGGAACTAATTTCACTCATCTCTTCTTCAAAATCGTCAACCTGTATATTAGATCCTATACCGACACATTTTCTCAAACAGATAGTACCAGCAATAATAGAACCCCTGTTGAAAGTAATTAACTGTTCACTCAGTAGTGGGTATGTCCCCAAATCCTTTAAATTAGCCGTTATTAAACCGCTAATCAAGAAACCTGACCTTGACCCCTGTCTGCTTTCTAATTACAGGCCGATATCAAACCTTCCCTTTATCTCCAAGATTTTGGAAAAGGTAGTATCACAGCAGCTATGTTCACATCTACACAGAAATAGCATAAATGAACTGTATCAGTCAGGATTTAGGCCTCATCACAGCACAGAGACAGCACTTGTTAAAGTAGTAAACGACCTCCTATGGGCCTCTGATCAGGGTTGCGTCACTATACTTGTGTTACTGGACCTCAGTGCAGCTTTTGACACCATTGATCATAGTATTCTCCTTCACAGATTAGAAAAGGTAGTAGGAATTAAGGGAACTGCCCTCTTGTGGCTCAGATCCTATTTGACTGATCGTTATCAGTTTGTAGATTTAGATGGTGACCATTCCTCATGTTCTCAAGTGGAGTTTGGTGTTCCACAGGGCTCAGTTTTAGGCCCACTGCTTTTTTCCCTTTACATGCTTCCTCTGGGCAACATAATTCGTAAACATGGTATTAGTTTTCATTGTTATGCTGATGACACACAATTATATGTCTCAGCAAAACCAGATGAGAAAAACCAGTTTGCTAAAATCGAGCAGTGTGTGCAGGACATACGAGATTGGATGTTAATTAATTTTCTTCTGCTTAATCCTGATAAGACAGAAGTTCTGGTCATAGGACCACAAGTAGCTAGAAGTAAGCTTTCTGATCACACTGTAACTTTAGATGGCCTTTCTGTTCCATCAAGTGCAACAGTAAAAGACCTCGGTGTGATTATAGATTCCAGCCTTTCGTTTGAAGCTCATGTAGATAATATCACCAGGATAGCTTTCTTTCACCTTAGAAATATTGCCAAGATAAGAAACATATTGTCACTAAATGATGCAGAAAAACTAGTTCATGCTTTTATCACGTCTAGGTTGGACTATTGTAACGCCTTACTGTCTGGTTGTTCAATTAGGTGTATAAACAAGCTTCAGTTAGTACAGAATGCAGCAGCGAGAGTCCTCACTAAAACCAGAAAATACGAGCACATCACCCCTATCTTATCTACACTGCATTGGCTCCCTGTGAAATTTCGCATCGATTTTAAGATACTACTTTTGGCATTTAAAGCACTAAATGGTCTCGCGCCACAGTATTTGAGTGAACTGTTAGTGTCTTACGATCCGCCACGCCTACTTCGATCAAAGAATGCAGGCTGCCTGTCAGTACCACGTATTATTAAAACTACAGCAGGGGGCAGAGCTTTTTCTTACAAAGCCCCGAAGTTATGGAATAGTCTTCCTATTAATGTTCGGGACTCAGACACAGTCTCAGTGTTTAAGTTTAGGCTAAAAACCTATTTATTTAGCCAAGCATTTTTGTAAATAGATTAACCTTAGGTAAAGGAGCAGATCTGGGGGACTCATGGACGTAGAGTATTCTGGTGAACTGGTATGTTTAGATGCTGTCCTCCCCACTCTCATTGTTCACTCAGGTTTGTTGACGGTGAGGTGATTGGTTGCTTTACATCTCAGGGAGCCCTCATGTTTGTGTTTCCTTCTGGCTCTCCCTTTTAGTTATGCTGTTATAGTTAGTCCTGCCGGAGTCTCTGCTTGCACTTTGCACTAAATATACATTCACCTTATACATGTTGACTGTGACCATACCTAACTGCCATCTCTCCTTATTTTCTGTTCTCTCCTTTTCTGTTCTCTCCTCTCTCTCTCTCTCCCCCTCTTCTTTCCCTCTCTCTGTCTCTCTGTCGAGCTATACATGTTTTGCTCCTGAGTTGCCAGTGATCCAGACCCCTCTGCCCTCTGGAGCCGTCTAACCCATCCTGGAGTCCTGCTTCTGGTTGGAGATCTCGTCGCATGGATGCCCCGTGTGGTCTGCCTGGATTCGTATGGTGGCTGGGGATGGTTTCCATGAAGACTGTCCTGTGTGACTTCAGTTGTTCGATAACTCAGGACCGGAATCCCCTACAGTCTACCTGAGCCTCCGGGAACAAACTGGACTCATTTCAATTTTAAAACATCTCCTGTTATACTGAACTTCCAGTCTTACACATTATTATGCTGAGCAATTCCTGCTATCCGTTATCACCCAGATGAGGATGGGTTCCCTGTTGAGTCTGGTTCCTCTCAAGGTTTCTTCCTATTACCATCTCAGGGAGTTTTTCCTTGCCACCGTCGCCCTCGGCTTGCTCATCAGGGACAATCTTATAATTTTGATTCATATACATTGCATAAAAACTTGCTTCTTTTTATTGTGTAAAGCTGCTTTGCGGCAATGTCAATTGTTAAAAGCGCTATATAAATAAAATTGACTTGACTTGACTAGAGGCGAAAGATTTTGTCCACAGGATCTATCTGTGCGATGAGCGTCCTTTTCGTCTACCCTATCGCAGAATTCCTCCTGCCCATTACCACAAGGTAAGAAAGGTTCTTTCTGACATGGAGAAGAAAGGGATCATTAGTAAGTCCATCAGTGAGTACGCGTCTCCCTTGGTTATGGTCTGGAAGAAAGATGGCTCTCTAAGGGATTGTACTGACTTTCGCTGGCTTAATGTGAAGACTATCAAGGATGCTCATCCCTTGCCTCATCAGGCAGATTGCCTAGCTGCTCTTGGCGACAATCTTCTGTTCAGCTCTATGGATTTAACATCAGGTTTTTACAACATTCCTCTCCATGTAGCTGATCGGCACTACACAGAGTTCACAATGCCCATGGGCCTATATGAATATAACCGTCTTCCCCAAGGCCTGTGTAATAGCCCAGCATCCTTTATGCACATGATGCTCAGCATATTTGGTGATCTCAACTTTTCCAGCCTCCTTTCCAGACTTACTTATTTTCGCCCGTTCTGAACAGGAGGCCTTAACATGCTTGGAAGTGGTGTTTTCATGTTTGCGGATGAGTAATTTGAAGTTGGCTCCGAAAAAGTGTCACTTTCTCAGGTGCTCCATCAAATTTCTTGGGCATGTGATCAGCGGTTCTGGTGTGTCTGTAGATGAAGACAAAGTAGCGGTCATTTCTGCTTTTCCGAAAAAAAGACCTGATGAAAGAGGATTGCTCCACACCTTCCCCAAAGAAAATAAAATCATTTCTGGGCATGGTCCTTTACTACCAAAGCTTCATCCCTGGTTGTTCACGAATCACAAAGCCACGGTTTAATTTGACAGCTGGCCAAAAACGGTTGGTGAAAGGTTCTATTAATTGAAATCGAGCAGGAACTTTCCGTGAGTTGTCTCCCCAAGACTGGACTCCTGAATGTGATGTCGCCTTTGAGGGGTTGAAAAGAGCCCTTTTTGAGAGCGTAGTACTTGCTCACCCTGACTTTGAGCGTCCCTTTATTCTTTGCATTGATGCGTCATTAGATGGCCTGGGTGCCGTGCTTTCTCAAGTTCCCCCTGGTGAGGATAAAGCACGTCCAATAGCCTTCGCCAGCAAGTCCTTGAGCCGCAGCCAAGCCAATTACCCTGCACATAGACTGGAGTTCTTGGCTCCCAAATGATCAATATGTGACAAGCCACTGGCTTAAAAGCCATGAGTTCACTGTGTGGACTGGTAACAATCCGCTCACATATATCATGACAAAACCTAAATTAGACGCATGCGAGCAGCGCTGAGTTTCAAAACTTGCCCCGTACAATTTTAAGATCAAGTACGTTCCTGGAAGATTAAATGTTGTGGCGGATGCACTCAGTCGCGACCTGTTCACCAAACCAGTAAGCCAACGACTCTTGTCTGAGCCCTATTCTGAACTGTTGAAGCATCTAAACAGTGTGGAAAATGGTTCCATGAAGAAGGCATTCCATCTGACATGCCAGCCACAAACACTTGACACTGAACTCGAACAAAGCTGTGGGATGGATGTTTCCATGACTGCTGATGATGTGTCATCCATTTTGTCATCTTGTGGTGATTGGGATGCAGGCGCTCTCTCCAGAGCAACATCCCTGGCCGACCACGTCAGCTCTCTTGTTCCCGACGGCCTAGATGTCATCCATACCCTCTCATTGTATGAACTGCAAAGAGTGGCTTTTTATGTCAGTAGATAGTGCACACCTTCCAGACGTGAGCGTGTAAATGAGGGTTTGCATATTTTGAGATTGTTGAGGCAGTGGAACAAACTCTTTTTGCTTAATGGTATTTTGTACAGAGCCATCAAACATCCTCTCACAAGGCATAAGAAATTTCAGTTTGTCCTGCCTGATTCTCTGAAACAGCGAGTTCTCTCTGGTGTTCATGATCTGACTGGTCACCAAGGGCAGCCATGTACCCTATATTTAGCCCGCCAGAGGTTTTATTGGTCCGGAATGGAACGTGACGTGCGTGATTACGTTAAGATTTGTACCCGTTATGTCCTGAGTAAAACTCCAGAACCGGCAGCAAGAGCACCCTTGGAGAGCATCAAGACCACTGCTCCCATGGAGCTTGTTTGTATTGATTTCTGGGCTGCTGAAAATAGGCACAATAAATCTGTTGACGTCCTGGTAATCACAGATCACTTCACCAAGCTAGCACACGCTTTTCCTTGTCAAAATCAATCTGCTAAGAGTGTTGCGAAGAAACTTTGGGATGGCTTCTTCTGTGTTTATGGCTTCCCCAAGCGTATCCATTCAGACCAGGGTGCCAGTTTTGAGAGCGAGCTGATAGCAGAGCTGCTCCTTCTTACCGGTGTTGACAAATCACGAACTTCTCCATACCATCCAATGGGGAACGGTGGAACTGAAAGGTTTAACAGAACATTGGGTAACATGTTAAGATCACTTCCTAATAGATCAAAACAAAAGTGGCCGCAGTTAGTGCAAACTATGACTTTCGTGTATAATTGCACTGCCCATGAAACAACTGGGTTTGCCCCATTTTATCTAATGTTTGGTAGGGTTCCAAGATTGCCCATTGACCTGATGTTTAAAAATGTTCTCCGTGATGAGTCTATCTGTGATTATAATGACTATGTCCAATCTCTCATCAGAGACTTGCAGTCTGCTATGGGGCTGGCTCAAAAGAACTCTACTGCAGAACAAAAGCATCAGTCTGACCAATATAACAAGAAGGTCAAGGGTCTACCTTTGTCAGTTGGTGATCAAGTTTTCATTGCTAACAAAGGTTGTAGGGGTAAACGGAAGCTTGCCGATAAATGGGAGCCCACCATGTATTCCATTGTTTCCTCCAACCCATCCTTGCACATTTATAAGATCCGCAGCAACTCTGGTCACGAGAGAGTGGTGCATCGGAATCTGTTGTTGCCAGTTAACTTTCTCCCTTTGCCCGCAGATGAGTCTGACTTTTCTGACAGTGGCAGTGCCGGTATCGATCACTGTTCCGCAAATTCCCAATCTGCACGTGATCTAGCTGGTCCTGCAATACCAGTTACTGATGAGTTGTCACATGCAGATTCTCTGTCTGTCATTTCTCACAGGGCTGTCTGTGATGATGATCCTCTTGCTTCTTGGGTTTCATCCCATTCTTCTCAAACTCTTTCTGAGGCACATAATGATTTGTCAGTTGACGATCATGACACTGGTGCAAACGCCCCTTCATCTATTATTCCTGTTTCTAACGGTTCATGTGACCCTGTAGTTACCAGTGATTCCAGCAATCGGTACACCACCAGGCTTGGTAGAGTAATTAGACCTGTTCGTAGACTAATTGAGTCAATGGTTCAACTTGAGACCTTATTAGGTATGGAGCCTCGATCTTCATGTTTAGGTCTATGCATTATTTTTGTTCCACATCGACTCTGAATGTGCGAAGTTATTTTTTTTTGTACCTTTTCATGTGTTTATAAGTTCGACTTAAGCATAAGGTCTGAGTATTTCAAAGTGTAATGGGCACTTTTTGTGTTTGTCTGCACTGTTGGAGTTTAATACAAAATTGTTTGAATTTACACAAAAATGTTCATTTCAATACCTGATACAAGTGCCTATCTGAGATGAGTCCCTTTCCCTTTAAAATTCTGTGATGTCACCTAAAGCCAGCACAACTTCCTGTTTTGTCCCCTCCTCTTCCCTTTTCCTGATAAAACTGTATGGAAGAGGTATATCATTTCTGTCTCCTGCTATCTAATTTAATCTTTATTTTTATTATTCATTAAATGTCTATATTTTAACTCCAATCTGTGTGTATATTGTTATTTCACGTATTTGCATGATTATTTTCTGCCATTTTTTTTTATTTTTTTGAGTTTTATTAATAATTATGGCCTAAGCATGTGGAAATCAAGCACATGATGTATATCACATATATTTTATAGAGAAATCAAAGGCAAATCAAACTCAGAGCCTGTCTGTTTTATGTGTCAGGTATGTTAAAGTTTTTTTTGTACTTTATTGTTAAATTTATTTACATATGTTGAATTATTCTAGCTGTTATTCTCTGCCCTTTTCCTGATGAAACTGTATGGAAGAGAGAAATCAAGGGCAAATCGAACTCAGAGGCTGTCTGTTTTATGTGCCAGAGATTAAAGGCTTCCAGTGAACCGCCACCTGTGTCCTGTGTCTAATTCACACAACGGAGAGTACAGTTTTAACTGGAGTGACCGGTTACACTTAAACCCTATAGCTCACACACAGTGCATTTAGTTTGTGTCCCAGGTGCAGTTGGTGTGATTAGTTACAGTGTCATCGCAGTTATGCTCTGCAGCTTCTCACATACGTACATCTGACCCAAAGACTATGTGACAAATCATCAGTGTGCAGTGAAAAGAAACAATCTTCCTCCTTAGGACATTGAGGATGAACCTAAAATTTCTGCTTCAGTCTCACTATTAGAGAATGTATCTTACTGAGGAGCAGGTCATGTGACTCTCAAAGAGATGATTTTACCTCAGTGTCTCCAGTTTACAGTGAGGATTCTCCAGTACAGCACAGAGACACTTCACTCCTGAGTCTCCTACTTTATTAAAGGACAGATTCAGTTCTCTCAGGTGTGAGGGGTTTGATCTCAGAGCTGAAGTCAGAGCAGCACAGCCTTCATCTGAGACACCACAACCCCAAAACCTGTAGAGAGACACAATGACACACTCTTCATCACCAGATTTTAATCTTCATTTAAGACTTACTTTAAAGCTGATATGTTTGTAAACGTGTGTTATTATTCTCATTAACATTAACAATGTAATTAAAAATGATCATACTGAGTCTTATATTTTGTTTCTTTCAGCAGATGTGTGTATATTTACAGTATATTGCTGCACAATCAAAACAGTAAAATCCAAGCATGGTAAAAAACAAAACTCCTAAACTAAAAGATATGATGTGAAATATAAGTCAATAAATAAAAGTTACATTTACAAAGAATTTATATTCATGTGGCCCTGTGATGGATTGGCACCCAGTCCAGGTTGTACCCTGCATTGTGCCCTAAGTCTCCTGGGATAGGCTCCAAGCCCCCTGCCCCCCATCCCCACCCCCATGTGACAGCTAGTACTGCCCTCTACCTTACACAATTTGTTATTGCAGCATGAGAATTAATTATTTCCTATTATACTGCATTTTCTGCTGATTAACTCATTACCACAATGTGTCCGGCTGTGTTTGAATGTGTGTTATGTTGTAATTTAAACAAATTAACATTAAAATTAAATGGATCTTCTACTAAATCTTTTTAGATGACAGGAAAAATTTTTTGCTGAATATTTATTTATTATAATAATGAAAAAAGTAGGAAAACAATGTGTCCATGCCTGATGTTCTCATCCTCCACAACACTTTTTAAGGACTGTTTAAACACACACACAGAATGTAAATAAAGTTTGATTATGAGCTCATGGGACAGTTACTTCAAGATGGCTACCAGGTAAGATCATCTCTTCATATCTCTCCAGTTAAATATTAAATATTCTGTTGTCAGAATGTTAACACAACTTTTTGACGTTTTCTAAATTTTGAAAATTATTAGATTTACCATTGTTTTAAGAAAATGTACTTTATTAAGGTCTAATTATATGCACTGAGAAAAAATGAGTAAAACGATCACAGCTTCTCTATAGTTAGCAAAACATCCTGAAGCACCTCATCCTCCACAGCACCATTCTCACACACCGCAACATTTAAAGCCAGTTGCGGTAAAGAGAACGTATGTTTTGGGAATGAGAAATTATGCATATTGTGCATGAATATCTCTTATACATTTAATATTAATTTAAAATGTGCAAATTTTGATATCTTGTTTTATGATTTGTTTCATTGTGGAAAGTCAGCAAGTGTGTAATGACGCGAGTCTCACGAGCGACAGAACCGTGCATAATTACTCAGCACTGTTCAGAATGGCTAGATCCGCAGGCTGCTACCCCGCGGACTTCTGAACAGGCAGAGGCGTGGACATGTAGACACATGGTTGCCAGGCAACGCCGCCGCAAAGCAATCACCCTGGTCCTGCCACACCCAGTAGCATGTCTATTTAAGGGTCCTGATAGCTCAACACTTCATGCGATCATTTAGGTAGCACCGGTACGGCGTCAGGGCCAAGAGAAAGACAAAGACAAAAGAGAAAGCGTGTAGACCATCCAGAGAAAAGGGCAAAGGCCCCGAGAGGATCTTGAGTTTTATTTTTAGTTACCAGAGCCCCGTTCGGTCTCGCATAGATGGCAGAGCTCTGTTTTTGTTTTTTCAGTTTTCTTTTAAGTTCCTAATTAATAATCCCACGCCATCTCCAAACGGGAGGGTTTTCCCGTGCATGTCATAAGCACTCTCACAGCCTCCTGTTTCATTGACACCCACAGTTTCATTGATGCCCTGCGTTTGGGCTCTTATAAATATTATTACATCTTGTGGTGCGGCGCTCCAAACCGCACCATGTAACAAAGTGAGGGAAAAAAAGCTTTAGCAAAGACCAGATTGACGAAGTAATTATACAGTAACCCAGAACTGCTCGAGGAGTACAGAAGGAAGAACGCTAGCAAAAATAAAAAACAACCTACAGTGTTAGATTCATCATCTCTCTCCACCTGTCCCTGTCTTCTGCAGTCTCAACACTTGTACCCACTAGCTTCATATACTCATTGATTACATCCATGAACCTCCTCCTTGGCCTTCCTCTTTGCCTCCTGGCAGCTCCATGTCCAACATTCTCCTACCACTATACTCACTCTCCCTCCTCCGAACATGTCCAAACCATCTTAATCTGGCCTCCCTAACTTTGTTCCCCAAACGTCCAACATGAACTGTCCCCTCTGATGTACTCATTCCTAATTCTGTCCAACTGTGTTCCTCCCAAAGAGAACCTATGACTCCTGTCTCTTCCTCAGTGACACTGTCTCTAAACCATACAGCATGGCCAGTCTCACCACTGTCTTGTACTTCTTCCCCTTGATTCTCACTGATATTTTCACACAGAACTCCCGACACTTTTCTCCACACATTCCAACCTGCCTGCACTCGCTTCTTTACCTCTTTCCCACACTCTCCATTACCCTGGACTGTTGACACCAAGTACTTAAACTCCTGTACCTTCTTCACCTCTTCACCCTGTATTCTTACTGTTCCACTTCCCTCTCTTTCAGTGTAGAACTTTTGTGTACCAGGTTGTTTAGAATTAATATACATGTGACAAGTTCTGACGAATCAGAATGTGGTATTTGTCCTTGTTGGTCCGTTTTAAAAAAAAAATTTTTATTGCCATAGTAAACTGGTTCATGTTTTTTTACATTTCAGATACACGTTAAAATTTTGCCCTGTTTATTCCTGTTTTTCTTAATTTATTTTTTTGGCTTTTGTATTTTTGAACCACTATGCAATAAAACTGTTTTAAACTTGAATGCATGCTTGTGCAAATGTAAAAATATATATATATTTAAAAAATGTAATTATAATTTTATTTAATTATAGTTGCTATAATTAAAAAATAGTTTATTTTTTATCTGCATTATCACAGACTAGTATAGTTAGAGTCATTAGCGAAATTATACAGTGGAACCTTGCATTGCGAGTAACTCGGTCTGTGAACACTTTTCAGGATGAGCAAAATTTCTAAATAAATTTTAACTTTATAAATGAGTGAGGTCTTTATATACGAGTAGTATACATGCGCTTTGTCTGCCCAGCGTCATGTGATCACAACTAAGCCAATGGTTCTTCTTTCTCGTGTGTGTGTGTGTGTGTGTGTGTGTGTGTGCGTGCGTGTGTGTGTGTGTGTGTGTGTGTGTGTGAAAGCCGTCCTACACAGTAGGAGTTTCGATCATTTCTTATGGGGGAAATTTGCTTAGATATCCGAGTATTTTGATATACAAGCACGCTTCTGGAATGAATTCGGACTTTGAACAGCTTGATTTAAGTCATAAAAAATGGCAACTTTTTCAAAGCAGACAAAATGTAAAATCAATAATAGTACCCCAGAAAAACAACAAAAATATATTCTTGCTAAATAAACACATCAATGATGATGAAGACATCAATCACATACAGAAGCTGCTTTATATTTGACTGCACAGTTAAATGTGTGTATATATTTTTAATCTGTTTATGTCTGTTGTTATTTTATGACATGATTCTGAGCTTCGGCAGTACGAGTGTGTGCACAAGCCGTCATACATTACACATAATACTGCGTGTGTTTTGTATGATTCTCGCTTAATCAAGTGTGTTATCCCTTTAATGTTCTCGTGAATATAAATACACAAACACAATGTGTTGTGTTTAATTAAACTCAATGCAGATATTGTAATTTTCTCTGTCCTCCTAGAATATACAGACCCTGAGCCATGCAGTGTCAGGTCTGTGGTATGTGTGCTGGGGGCGTCGCATGCATGTACAGTACTGGCAAAAAAAGAAAATTGCACTTATTTACAAAATCTCATTCTAAGCCAAATATATTTTAGGGATAAAAATTAGATGGTAAATTTGTCATCAGACTTTATTATGAAAATAACAGAAATTATTAAACCACAGAGATTGTGACTTTAACTGTTAACTGTTAATACAGTATATATTTTAATCGTGTTTAATCAGCATTTTCTTTATAATATCGCTTTGTTAATTTTGTCATTACTTCCATTCACATTTAATACAAGGATCTTTGGCTGCTGAATGTTGCCGAACAGGTAAGGAGGCGATAAAAAACTAAAATATGCCAAAAGTCCATAAATATGCTTAAAAATCAATAATGACTCGCTTAAGAATTGATACCAAGGCGTTTCCGAGGCGTTAATGTCAGGAGGGGACACCCAAAATTTTTGAACATGCTCCAACTTCCCTCCCGATACTAGCGACTAATTTACAAATAATAATAATAATAATAATAATAATAATAATGAGTAAATTGGGCTCAGTGGTATGGAGGCCTAAAACTTAATATTGACACTCTTCTTTTAAACCTAACAATGTGCTTCCCTTCATCTATCTGTTTCCGGGTCTTCATATGACTCACCTATTAATGGCTTTTGTTCTTTCAAGGTATGGAATGTAAGACATGACACAGGGCACCTGGACAAGCTGAACTTCTGCCATATGAACGCCCTGGCTAGAGAATTTTTGACTTGGGAAGCAAAATTTTGGCTGGATTTTGCTTCGACATGCGGAGCAGTTTCTTCTGGTTTTGCGAATTTCTAGTAGCCAGTCCAAACGTGTTTTTTTGTATAAGAGTTAGTGGGAAGAAAAAAAGTGGAAATTCAGTGGAAATGAAAAAGTAAATAATTGGTAATACTGTGTTCTACACTGTGTTCTTATTGCCAGGAACTTGTCATAGTTTTAATGATACTGTTGGCATATTGCAAGAACCTTTTCATATGCAAAAACTGATTAAACTGTTGAAAATTTGGAATTTTAGAAGCTGGAATAAATTATCTGTATTTACACTGTTTTTATTGGAAAATGTGCTTCGCTAAACAACATTTCGAGTTGCATGCGGAACAGACTAAATTTAGATGCCGACCATCCACTGTAGTTTCTTTGCTGATAATAAACAGAGAACTACAGACACTTCATGCATGTATGTGTGTGCGTGCGTGTGTGTGTGCGTGCGTGCGTGTGTGGGTGTGGGTGTGGGTGTGCGTGAGTGTCTCTCTCTCCTGGTTTGGGGTCAGCTGGTATCGTATCGAGGTGTAACGGACACAAAAGCAATAATTCTTCTTTTAACTCGTATTAAACTTAAGAATTTGGAGGCTCATTTTAACCCTTACATCACATCACACCACACATCATTTAAACATTTCACTGCCTATCGCACTGTTTATGGTGATGAATAAGATTTGAATTAGATTCACGTGTCGGTGACATTGTTGGTGGATGAGGCGTCTGCGTGTAAGAATTGTTCAGTAGCTCGATTTTGGTAAACGATGTCGCTATGTCAGGATGAAACTGCTGTATCAAACACTGCCACAGCAGGTCACATTAACATTTATACAACCTAAACAATCCTTTCACTACATATTCCACATGTTTGCATTTCTGTTTAGTATGATAGCTAATAGCCCTGTCCTAAAGCAGAGTGTCACTTTACCTTAGCAAGTACCGTACGACTGTGCTCTCACATTTCAGTGGTTTATAGATCAGTAGATCTTACACACAGACACTGCAGAATTGTTAATGAACTTAGTGACTTGTAGTTTTAACACTTGTTAGTTTTTCTTGTAAAGTGTGAGGACTTAGTCCAAAAAAAATCTTTCAAGGAGTCTTTCAAGGAAGACGTGTCACCTGTCCACTGAACGTGCTACGTCTAGAAATGAATTAGCTCGGGCACATCTATGCTTTCTAATAAAGGTTCTGTGAAGGTTTGGTCAAATACACATGAATGATTTGGAGGGGGGGGGTTACAGGTAGAAGAAAAGTGTGATGATGATGATAGTGATGAGAGACGATGGATAGTGAACCCTACAGTATGTGTCTCCTATGCTTCTCAGTCAGGACACACAACCAGGTAATTAAAATGTCAGGTTGTGTGAGAAGGGCTTGTGTGTCTGGGTCTTTCATCCACTCTTCAGCTACAAGGTCATACGGATCGAAGTTTTTGATCTCTACAAGTTCCTCAAAATATCTCTGCTTGGCTCTGACATTTAACTTCTCCCAGTAAGGTCCCTTTTCTTTAGGTTTACTCTTCTTCATCTCAAAAGTAAACACCATGTCACAAATCTAAGAACAACAGTGTTGGGAGACGTTACTTTTTAAAGTAACTAATTACATTACAAAATTACTGTCTTTAAAAAGTAATCAGTTACATTACAGCGTCACTTTCTGATAAAAGTAACTAGTTAGAGTACTTTTCCATGGCAGAAAATGAAAACTCCTTTATGATTCCTCATGCATGTTGTTTTAGTCAAGACCTTTATAATTAATCATCATCATCACTCAGCGAAGTTTGGCCCATAATCTGTTAACTACCAATACCCCTATGTCACCTACGCGGTTTCGTAAGTACGGTTTATCATGATTCACCCCGGGTTTTGGCGCTGTGATTAGGTTACTTTGTAACATGTTACACAAAACACTGAAGAACAGTAGCAACCCGCTCGCAACTCTGTGTCACTCACAATACCTCTGTGTCAGAAATCACCATGGCAATCGATTAGCATTAAAACCAAACATGGTGGTGCCTTCCCAAAAAGCAACGCGGTATAAAAAAAACATGATGTAACTCTCTCATTCTCTATATTAAAACATACAGTAGTGATCATGCACTGTGATCTCCTCTCATACACACACCTGTTGATCCTGTTCTCAACTTCAGCTCTGTGTTACTGTATGAGTGTATTTGAGTCAGTGAGTTTATTTATAGATATTCTTTATTTATCACAAAATGTGAAATAATACAAGACTATTTAAGATCTCAGTGAAAGAACTATTAAGGAAAGAGTGCATGGTTTTAATACTGCTTCTATGATGCAGATCTGGCAACCCTGTTTATAGCAGCTAGATGGAGACGAATGTTCACTGACAAAATAAACATTATTTCAGCTTTAAGACCAATAAAATGTTTCTCATTTGCATTTCCCTGCTGCTTTTAAACCCTACAGCTCACACACAGTGCATTTAGTTTGTGTCCCAGGTGCAGTTTGTGTGATTAGTTACAGTGTTTTAGTAAATTTCACAGTAATTTCAGACACACTGCAGTTTCATCAAGTCATGTTTTGCTCTGCAGCTTCTCACATACGTACATCTGACCCAAAGACTCTGTGACAAATTATCAGTGTGCAGTGAAAAGAAACAATCTTCCTCCTCAGGACATTGATGATGAACCTAAAACTTCTGCTTCAGTCTCACTATTAGAGAATGTGTCTTACTGAGGAGCAGGTCATGTGACTCTCAGAGAGATGATCTTACCCCAGTGTCTCCAGTTTACAGTCAGGATTCTCCAGTACAGCACAGAGACACTTCACTCCTGAGTCTCCTACTTTATCCCAGGACAGATCCAGTTCTCTCAGGTGTGAGGGGTTTGATCTCAGAGCTGAAGTCAGAGCAGCACAGCCTTCATCTGAGACACCACAACCACACAACCTGTAGAGAGACACAATGACACACTCTTCATCACCAGATTTTAATCTTCATTTAAGATTTACTTTAAAGCTGATGTTTTTTTGTATTATATTATTATTCAGAATGACATCGCCTGTTTATTTTAATTAACAATGTAATTAAAAATTATCATACCGAGTCTTATATTGTGTTTTTCTCAGCAGATGTGTGTATATTTACAGTATATTGCTGCATGATTAAAACAGTAAAAGTCTAAAACATGTTGAAAAACAAGTCATCAGTTTTAATCATTATTTTGTCCTCCTCTCAGAAGCAGGTTTAAATTAAAACAGTGTTGTTGGAGTGGTTGCGACATCCCTGGCTACTAAAAAGACTGTCTTCAAAAAGTAATCAGTTACATTACAGTGTTACTTTCTGATAAAAGTAACTAGTTAGAGTACTTTTCCATTGCAGAAAATGAAAACTCCTTTATGATTCTTCATGCATGTTGTTTTAGTCAAGACCTTTATAATTATTCTACCATCATCACTCAGCGAACTTCTGTTAACTACTATTACCCCTATCTCACCCACGCGGTTTCAGTTCATCAAGTACGGTTCATCATGATTCACCGTGAGTTTTGGCGCTGCGATTAGGTTCCATGTTTCTGCGTGTTGGTCCTCACATAGTCAAACCGCATTGTGAGAGTGAGAGAGGGGTATAACAGCAGGAATAACAGAGGGGGGCGGGCCTTGTAGGACGATTTTCACACGAACACACACACACACTAATGGTGGACCTAACACATTAGATTACTAGTTACATCAAAAAAGTAATCCAGGTACTCTAACAAGTTACACCCAACACTGTTCTGGAGTGATATCTTTGGCTGTGGATTGGAGTTTGGATATTTTTTACATACATTATTTTAATCAGATCTGTTCAGAGCTTGTGTAGGTGATGTTTAATGGGTTTTCTCATGTGTCTCTCTATGACTTAGATGTTAACTCACTTTAGTTCTTTTGATGTAACATAATGAACTCTATTATAAATACAGAGAGAAATTGTACATGAATGATGGATTATATTTAATTAAGCTTGCCACATTGACTAGCTATATCTGAAGCACAGGTAGATTAGTCAGACTTGTACTCTTTCCTAGTCAAGTGTGGAGAGAGATCTACAGTATGGCTTCGAGGTCTGGGAGAATTGACTCTATTGATAAGAGACCATAAGGACTGGACATGGCCTGCTCAAGTCTTAAGGAGGTTTGGAGTTCAGGGCTCAGTTTATATAGATGAACAGTCTATTCACAGAGAGAGGAAGTTCATCATCAGTTCAAATGAATTTAAATCCAAGCAGCTCTTGTCCGCTAGAACTCTTTTGTCTACACGGATAATGAAAATACATTTCTTATCATCTGTCTGTCTCCGAGTCTCTCTATGACTGACAAATTTGTTATGATCACTGGAGAGGACAGTAACGGCTGATTACTCTCCTCTCTCTGGTTCTATTTGCAAGGTAGTGTGTGTGTGTGTGTGTGTGTGTGTGTGTGTGTGTGTGTGTGTGTGTGTGTGTGTGTGTGTGTGTGTGTGTGTGTGTGTGTGTGTGTGTACATGCTCTGTCTGTAATCTGGTGTGTCTGCGTGAAAGTTGTCCTAAACAGTAGCCCTGCCCCCTCCTCCTCTCTCTACCTGAAAGGTGGTGTCTGTGTGTGTGTGTGTGTGTGTGTGTGTGTGTGTGTGTGTGTGTGTGTGTGTGTGTGAGTGAGAAAGTCAATCTATGCAGCAGCCCAACCCCTCCTCCTCCTCTCTCTGATTCTTTTCAAAATGCACCCTAATTTGGTTTATTTTTACTTTATATTTATTTATATATTATATATTTATAATAATTTTTATATACATATTTTTGGATTGTGGGACAAATCATCAGAGTTTCCATTATTTCTTATGGGAGAAATTCACTCCGATATACGAGTGTTTTGATATACAAGCACCCTTCTGTACGAATTATGCTTGCAATCAAAAGTTTAACTGTAATTGAAAAAAATTACAAAGTGATATTTTAAGGAAAACAATGCTGAATATACACGATTGAAATATATATTACATGTTAAAGTCCGATGCACCGAAAATAGAAATAGCAATGTGTTAATCTAAAATGTCTGTGGTTTGATCATTCCTGTTAATTTCATAATAAAGTTTGATGACACATTTACCATCTCATTTTTATTCCTAAAATATATGTGGCATAGCTGTCAACTTTTCAGAAAAGCCTGGAGTGAGATTTTGAGAATAAGTGCATGGTTTTGCATGTGACGCCCCCACCACACAAACCACTACGCTACATGTCTTAGGCTCTATTAAGACAGAGAAAATAACAATATCAGCAATGAGTTTATATTCACAGCAACATTCAAGGAATAACACACTGGGTAAAAGGAGAATCCTACAAAACACACTCAGTATTATGTGTAATGTATGACGTCTCCTGCACACACTCGTACTGTCGAAGCTCAGAATCAGAATCAAAATAACAACAGAAATAAACAGATTAAAATATATACACACATTTAACTGTGCAGTCAAACATGAAGTTACATTAGGGATGAAAACTAATGAAGAAGGAAAGCACAAAGAAAAGGTAATAATAATAATAATAATAATAATAATAATAATAATAATAATAATAATAATAATTGGACAAATCACAGTCAAAGAAGAATCATTACTGATACAAAAGAAGGAGAGAAGAAAAGAAAATGAAAAATAAAGATCCCGAATATAAAGTGGGATTGTGCTGCATGTACAGCATGATTGTAAATAAATCTCTCACTCAGACACACACACACACACACACACACACACACACACACACGCACGCACAAGCGTGGGGGCGTGTGATTTGCTCTTAATCATGTTTATTAGCTTTTGAGTGTCTTATGAATATTTAAAGTGCCACATGATTAAATTCAATGCAAATATGTTAATGTGACTGTAAATACTGACATGTATTTCCCACTTTTGATAAAACTACATCACTCCTCACACTGCTTTAAAACAGATGTATCTGTGCACAGCTTGTGTGTGTGATTGATGTCTTTGCACAGCTGTAAATGTGTGTTAATTAGAACAGGATTATGCAAATAATGAAATTATATTGTAGCAACACATACATACGTACATAAACAGGTGATTCTCACAAAACCATTAAAATAAAAAATGTTTAATTTTGTAATATAAAAAAGAATCAGAATAAAGACAATACTGCTCTCTACCTTGCACAATGTGTCATTTCAACATGAGAATGAATTATTTTTCTATTTTACTTCTTTTTTTCTGCTGAAATCCTCATTACCGCAATGTGTCTGGCTGTGTTTGAATGTGTTATGTTGTAATTTAAACAAATTAACTTAAACAAAATAAATGTATCTTCCATTAGATTATTTAAGATGAATATAATAAATGTGATGAAAAATAATTGGCTGACTATTCATTTATTATTATAATGAAAAAAAAAGAAGGAAACCCATGCCTGATGTTCTCATCCTCTGCAACACTTTTTAAGGACTGTTTAAACACACATACAGTACAGAATGTAAATACACTTTGATTATGAGTCATGGAGCACCTGGGACAGTTATTTCAAGGTGACTACCAGGTAAGATCATCTCTGTATATCTCTCCAGTTAAAAATTAAATATTCTGTTGTCAGAATGTTAACATGACTTTTTGATTCTCATTACAGAAACAGTAAGGGGAGATATCAGGGCCTAGACAAAGACAAAGAAAAAAGACAAAAAAACAAAAAAGAAAGCAGTTTTCTTTTGGGTTCTTAATTAATATTCCCATGCCATCTCCAAACGGGATGGCCTTCCCGTGCGTGTCAGAAGCACTCTAACAGCAACCTGTTTCATTGACCCCTTCAGAAGCCCTGCGTTAGGGCTCTTATAAATATTATTACATCTTGTGGTGCGGCGCTCCAAACCACACCACGTAACAAAGTGAGGAAAAAAAGCTTTAGCAAAGGCCTCATTCATTACATCCATGTATCTCCTCCTTGGCCTTCCTCTTTGCCTCCTGGCAGCTCCATGTCCAACATTCTCCTACCAATATACTCACTCTCCCACCTCCGAACATGTCCAAACCATCTTAATCTCGCCTCCCTAACTTTGTCCCCCAAACATTCAACATGAGCTGTCCCTCTGATGTACTCATTCCTAATTCTGTCCAGCTGTGTTCCTCCCAAAGAGAACCTCAACATCTTCAGCTCTGCTCCCTCCAGCTATGACTCCTGTCTCTTCCTCAGTGACACTGTCTCTAAACCATACAGCATGGCCCGTCTTGTACACCTTCCTCTTGATTCTCACTGAAATTTTCACACAGAACTCTTGACACCTTTCTCCACACATTCCAACCTGGCTGCACTCGCTTCTTTACCTCTTTCCCACACTCTCCATTACCCTGGACTGTTGACCCCAAAACTCCTGTACCTTCTTCACCTCTTCACCCTGTATTCTTACTGTTCCACTTCCAGCACTTTCATTGTAGAATTGTTGTGTAGCAGGTTGTTAAGAATTAATATACATGTGACAAGTTCTGACAAAACAGAATGTGGCATTTGTCCTTGTTGGTCAGTTTTTTTATGCCATAGTAAAATGATTCAAGATAATCTGTTTTTTTTCAGCAGATAATATCTCAGACCTTATCTCAGACTAGTATATTTATCATCACCAAAATAATTAACCTCATTTCTCAAACCTATACAGAGAAACCTTGGATTGCGAGTAACTCGGTCTGCAACAATTTGTCAAGATGAGCAAAATTTCTTTTCTTTATAAACAATTATCATTTTATATGAATATTTTTGGGTCATGTAACGAATCATCAGAGTTTCCATTATTTCTCATGGGGAAAATTTTCTTTGAGTGTCTATGAATGTCTATTACCGCCGTGCTCACCGCCGCGACAAAACAACAGCGGCCAAAATAAATCAGTTGCATTTCAAAGTAATTCGCGAAATGACCGCCAGGTGGGGTTTTTAAAAAATAATTAAATCATAAAAAAGTCAAAACAATATGCTGTATCGAAGAAATACTACAGTAATGGTAATTTCCACATCAAACCCGGGGCTTTCCACCTGGCAGGAGGAGCACTTACAGTACCATTGCGCCACAAGTGCTCCATAGGTTTTACATTGGTGGAAGTTTTACTTAAGTTATTGTTACTTACGTACTCAAAATTATTACTCATTTAATTATTTAGGTTAACAGTACTCAATGTGTTTAATTACTTTGAGCATTAGGGTTTACAGTGTACACGCGTAATTACACATTCTAATTACACATGATAAAATCTAAAGGCTCACTGTGTTAACATTTACTTTGCTTAAATTCGATACTAATAAAATTTTATTCTAAATTTGTCCTGTAATTTTAGGACTGTGATTATGAATTCGTTTAAGCACAATGTTACACTTGATTTTATCCGCTACTACTATGGCTCATTAATCCTTGAGAGAACGAACTAAGGTCTGACGCGTCGGTCTATAGTTATATAGTGCCACTCAGTGGTAAAAGCCAGGAACTGCATACCGTCGCCGTGAGGTGCGGCGACAAAACTAGAAAACCGTTCGTCACACATCTGTACAAGTGTTTTGATTATTTATAATGATAATCTGTCTATCGTACAAAAACACGGACACAAATTTAATGCATTTGAAGTTCTCTATAGTAACATAAAAAGTGTAGCTACAAATATCTGCTCAGTTGATCCAGCTAATTATCATTTACACACCCCCAGGGCTATACTCGGAATTTCTCTGTGAATTTGCAGATTTCCTCGCACACCTAGTCATTTCTCTAGAGGAAGCGTTAATTGCTGGAGATTTTAATATACAGTACATTTTGAGAATCCAGAAGACCCTCTGAGAACAGCATTTATGTCCATACTAGACTCGGTGGGAGTAAATCAATGTGTAGTAGGACCGACTCATAAAGCAGGTCACACTTTAGATTTAATATTACTCTTCAGATTAAGTATAAGACATTTATTCACAATTCCACTTTCTGAAGTTATCTCAGATCACTATCTTGTCTTAATTAATGTTTGTCATTGTAATAATGTACGCACAGCACTGCGCTACCGTATTAAATGTACATTCACATCAAATACAACACAGAGCTTTATCAGTAATCTCCCAGAGGTACCAAATTTGATTGAATCGTGATCTGACTCCACAGAACTGGATCAGGCCAGAGACGTGTGCATGAGCCCTTTTAGGTATAAATAAATAAAATAAAAGGGACAAGTGAGAGTGATGAGCCCGATGAGCCCTTATAAGGGACTTAAGTGTGCGTGAATGAGCCCTAATTTCCAGGAAATAAGGGACATAGTATGAACGTATAAATAAAGAGATACTGTGGAGTGGTGAATGTGTGGTGAATGTGTCTGAACCCAATATTAATACTGTGGCATTAATCGGTTCTTGCATGATAACATTCACTGTGTATAAGAATACTGTGCTTTTTGGCAAGTACTAATAGAAAAATAGTGAAATATTGTATATTAAAGAGTGGCTATCATTGCTAAGTCTTGTTAATGAAGGCGGATGGTTGTGATTATACGATATTGTAAGTTGCTGTAAATAAATTTAGTCACTAAGTAAGTGCACAAGCATAAGATTGGTGTTAAAGCATCCGTTGTGTGGAGATCTCATAACTAAGATCTCAAATAAATGGCAAAAGAGAACTAAAGATATGATTACAAAGTGGCCCAAGGAGGGGATATTTGTGGCATTGTGTGAGGAGATGTAAACTTTGGTAACAAATTACAAGACTGTAGCTAGAGAGAAAAAGCGTGTCCAGAGAGAGTTGGTAAGAAAGAAAAAGCAGGTGAGGAAAAAGTCTAAAAAGTCAGACAGTGAGGCACAGAATACCAGATCGGAAGCGTTAATTGCACCTCCCCCATAGGTGCAGACAGAAGGGTGTTTCCCAATGCTTAAGGGAATGGTTGAAATTTCGGGAGAAATGCAAATGGAAGGTCATGTAGATTTAGATGAAGGTTATTGAGAGCCGGGTGTGAAGTCAAGAAAGAGACAGGATAGGTGGATGGAGAGAGAAAGGAAAGCACACCGTTAGATTGTTATGAGGAAGTAAGGGCAGATCTACAGAGAGTGGAAAAGTTATGTGGGAAGGAAAATAGGATAGAGGAGGAGGTGCATGTAAGTGGACAGAGGATAGACAGGAACACAAACACCAGGACAGTCAAAAAAGTCAGATAGATGCAACATTAAGGACTAGACATAGGCCATTGTACAGTAGAGAGGATGGGGGTGAGGAGGAGTTGTCATTCAATATAGGCAGTTGGAAGCAGGGAAGGAACACTGGGAGACTTAGCAACCTAGCTCCACAATTCTCAAGTTTAATTAAAGGTGCACGGGGACAATATGTACCATGGACAACTCAAGATCTCGAGGGACTTGTCAACCGCCTCCCTAACATTCACGAGGGTGCAGGGAAATGGATTAAGGTCTTAGAAGAGGAGACCTCAGGCAAGCTATTGTCGGTTGGAGATATGAAAGCTCTTTTGGCAAAGATTTTGCAGGGAGGAAAGATGGAGACAGAAAGTGATCCTGAAGGAGACGCCTTGTTGTCTAGGCTGTTTAGACTGTATAGTAAATGCCATGCCTCAGCCTGTAAAAAGCAAACTGGAAGATGTGGTCGTCTAACCTCAAAATCACACAAAGAGTTCTGTGATCACGTCTCACATCTCATCAAGAGAAAGAGCTACAACAGAAACTAGCTCAGTTACAGCTTGAAGAACTGACTAAGAAAAACAAGAAAAAAGTTCAAGCTACTCTAATTACAGCAGAGCAAGTGTCTGGGGGGGGCCCAGGCAATCCTTCACCCATGATCCAGCCAGCTGCAGTCACAGCGATGACCGCACCAGCAGCACTACCCCCAAACTCACACTAGATGCCTGCTCTAGTCATCAATGTTTATCCTCAGAAAGAGTGGAGAACGAATCAGTGCCAAAGGGGACAAAGAGACACTTATGCTAACTTTCCACCAGGCGTATGCTGGGGGTGTGGACTGGCTGGACATAACCGATCAAGGTGCCCCACACATCCATGGCCCCAGCCCCTGAGGGGTGCGATGGGAGAGGGGTGGCAGCAGACTCCTCGAGATCAAGTTCAAGGCCCAGTAAATCCATGGGGAGGTCCGAAGCAGGGGTATTTGGGATGCCCAGAGAATCCTACGGGGAGAATCAATTAACAACTAATGCTTAACAGGAACCCATGTTACACATTGAGGTAGGCGGGAAAAATACACCCATGTTAGTTGATACAGGAGCGGTTTATACATGCTTAAATTTAAGTCATGCCCCACATCTCCCCTTGTCTGGGAAATTTGCCAAGACAGTAGGATTCTCGGGGCAAAAGCAGTTGATTCCTATGACCGCTCCAGTCCGTCTGCAAACTAGCAATAAAAGTGTGACTATTTCTGTATTAGTTTCAAGTCAGACACCGGGTAATTTGTTGAGTGTTATTTTGTGAAAAAGTGGTTCAATGTAACTGATTCTGTTCTTCATGTGACATGTGTATGTTGGAAGAAATTACAGATCAAAGGACTTAGGACCAATGATGAGGAGAGCTAAAGAAGTCCAGTGGGAGTCAAACATAAATCCGTTGATTTTTCGTTCTAAAAATATATCAAAATATTGTGTGGTAATAACTTGATTGGTGTTCCTCAGGAAGTTGTTATTGGCCACAAGTCACAGACACAAATGGCATCAGCATCTGAAGTAGTTGAGACTGTTGAGGATAAGCTATATAGGGAAATGGAGAGTCAGGGCCCACCTGAATTATGGTCTCAGTATGATACAGATGTGGGCGTAATTAAATCAGCCAGCCCAATTCGAGTACAACTCGAACCAAATGTTAAACTGCCCAGAATAAGACAATGTCCTTTGCGACCTGAGGCAGAAGCTAGTATAAAAAACACTACTGAAGGCCTTGTAAAAGCAGCCGTGTTAGAAGACGGTTGCTAGAAGTTGCTGTAATACTCCAATTTTCCCTGTGATCAAGCCAGGTAAAAATAAATGGCGTCTTGTGCATGATTTACGGGCAATTAATAGCATAACAGAAGATTATCCAGCCGATGTTCCAAATCCACACACACTGCTAACCAATGTCCTTCCCGAAGCCAAATACTTCACTGTAATTGATCTTTGTTCAGCCTTCTCCAGCATTCCAGTAGCAGAGGAGAGTAGATATTTGTTTGCATTTACATATGCTGGACAACAATAAACGTACCGATGAATGCCACAGTGGTTCCGACACTCACTGCATATATTCAGTCAGGTTTGTAAACTGATTTAGAAGATTTAATGAAGGGAAGTGGCCTTCTTCAGTTTATGAAGGATTGTGTGATATGCTCATCATCGTTAGAAGCATGCCATAGGGATTCCATTAAGGTACTCCATAAGCTAGCACAGGGAGGTCACAAAGTATCCAAAGCTAAATTGCAATACTGCAAGCCTTAAGTTGAATATTTAGGCCGGTTAATTTCACATGGTACAATAGCCATAGCGCTTACCCAAGTAGAAGGCATAAGTAAAGCACCCTTGCCACAAACAGTTAAACAGTTGATGATCTTTCTAGGCTTAACAGGCTTAAGAGCTGACTGGATTGAGGAGTATGCAGTAAAAACAGCTCCACTGAGGGAGGTAATGAGAGAAGAACGACTGCAAAATCTAAGTGCTCCATTAAAATGGAACACAGATGCACTGTTAGCATTTGGATCCATCAAAAGAGAGATGCAAACAGCACCTCCATTAGGTAGGCCTGATTATACAAAACTATTATACTTGTATGTGGCTAACCGAGCTGATGGATATGCCTCAGCTGTATTGATGCAAGAAACCTGCAATGGTGGGAAAAAAACAGCCCCTACCTTACTACAGCACTAAGTTAGATAACGTAGCACAAGGTTACCCACCATGCTATCAACAGGGTCTTACAGCAGTACATTATGCATATGGAAAAGCATCCACATTGACTATGGGTTACCCAGTAACCATTTATACACATTATAAGATTGTAGAATTAATAGAACAAGGGAAATTTGTTCTAACACAAGCGTGCCTTCTAGCCTATTCTTCACTGCTCACATATCCCGACATTACTGTAAAAAGATGTGACACGTTAACCCAGCTAAATTAATTCCTTTAGTGTAGGATGGTGTGTCTCATGATTGTGGGGCAAATTCATTGGCATTTACTAGGTTACGGCCTGATCTTGAGTCTAAACCATTATCTGAAGCGGAAGTTACTTACTTTGTTGATGAGTCTAGTTTTAGAGGCCATTTAGGGAGTCACACTGGGTATTTGCCGTTCACAGAAAGGTTTAATCATTGCACCCACAGCACTGGTAAACATTGTGATTTCAGATGCTCATGGATTTGATCATTGTGCCAGAGGAGAGGTTGTGAAAAAAATTAAAAACCAAGGGTATTAGTCTCCATATCTGCATGCTATGGTTGATGAGTTTAGCTTCATGTGAGATATGTGCTAAGCATAATGTCAGAAACAGAACAGTGACACCTATTGGCCATATACCGGTACCAGACAGTACTTTATTTAAGTACTTAGTGGTGAACTGTGTGGACATGGTGAAGGATGCTCGAGGCAAAAGGTACATGCTTGTAGTAATTGACAGGTTTAGTAGATGCAATGCCATCTGCAGATGAAGGAGCAGGAACAGTTATCAAGTTCCTCACAAGAGAAGTGATTTGGATTAGATTTGGAATTCCGTCAGAGATCAGTTCGGGTGATAGATCAGATTTCATTCAGAAAACTATAAAGCAGGTACTACAACAGTAGAGAATAAAGTACAGATTTGGGTGTGTTTAAACTCCTGCAGTACCAATGGATATTAGAAAGAACAAACGGCACTCTCAAAGCCAAGCTTAATAAGAGTTGGGCTAGTACAAAACGTAACTGGATTGAGGCACTAATGAGCTATCGCATGCAAACTAACAGAAATACACACATAACCCGCATGAATCCATTACGGGTCGACCCATGTCTGTGTTACATTGTATAAGCCCCACAACTGCAAATGAGGAAACTAACTGCAATATACACACGTGGACAAAATTGTTGGTACCCTTCAGTCAATGAAAGAAAAACTCACAATGGTCACAAAAATAACTTTAATCTGACAAAAGTGATAATTTAAAAAAATTCTATGAATGTTAACCAATGAAAGTCAGACATTGCTTTTCAACCATGCTTCAACAGAATTATTTTAAAAAATACTCATGGAACAGGCCTGGACAAAAATGATGGTACCCCTAGAAAATACTGAAAATAATGTGACCAAAGGAACATGTTAATTCAAGGTGTGTCCACAAATTAGCATCACAGGTGTCTACAATCTTGTAATCAGTAAGTGGGCCTATATATAGGGCTCCAGGTAGTCACTGTGTTGTTTAGTGACATGGTATGTACCACACTCAACATGAACCAGAGGAAGTTTAGGGAAGAGTTGTCTCAGGAGATTCGAAAGAAAATTATAGAGAAGCATGTTAAAGGTAAAGGCTATAAGACCATTTCCAGGCAGATAGATGTTGCACATATTATTCAGAAATTTAAGATCCATGGGACTGTAGCCAACCTCCCTGGACGTGGCCGCAGGAGGAAAATTGATGACAAATCAAAGAGACGGATAATCTGAATGGTAACAAAAGAGCCCAGAAAGACTTCTAAAGAGATCCAAGGTGAACTTCATGCTCAAGGAACATCAGTGTCAGATCGCACCATCCGTCGTTGTTTGAGCCAAAGTGGACTACATGGGAGACGACCAAGGAGGACACCATTGTTGAAAACAAATCATAAAAAAACCAGACTGGAATATGCCAAACTACATGTTGACAAGCCACAAAGCTTCGGGGAGAATGTCCTATGGACAGATGAGACAAAAATGGAACTTTTTGCCAAGGCAAATTTTGCTAATTACAGTATACTTGAAGCATATCAAGAAAAGAACACTGTCCCTATTGTGAAACATGGAGGAGGCTCTGTTATGTTCTGGGGCTGCTTTGCTGCATCTGGCACAGGGTGTCTTGAATCTGTGCAGGGTACAATGAAATCTCAAGACTATCAAGGGATTCTAGAGAGAAATGTGCTGGCCAGTGTCAGAAAGCTGGGTCTCAGTCGCAGGTCATGGGTCTTGCAACAGGACAATGACCCAAAACACACAGCTAAAAACACCCAAGAATGGCTAAGAGGAAAACATTGGACTATTCTAAAGTGGCCTTCTATGAGCCCTGACTTCAATCCTATTGAGCATCTTTGGAAGGAGCTGAAACATGCTGTCTGGAAAAGGCACCCTTCAAACCGGAAACATCTGGAGCAGCTTGCTCATGAGGAGTGGGCCAAAATACCTGCAGAGAGGTGCAGAAGTCTCATTGACAGTTACAGGAATCGTTTGATTGCAGTGATTGCCTCAAAAGGTTGTGCAACAAACTATTAAGTTAGGGGTACCATCATTTTTGTCCAGGCCTGTTCCATGAGTTAATTTTTTTTTTATATAATTCCGTTGAAGCATGGTTGAAAAGCAATGTCTGATTTTCATTGGTTAACATTCATAGAATTCTTATTTATTATTACTTTTGTCAGATTAAAGTTATTTCTGTGACCATTGTGAGTTTTTCTTTCATTGACCGAAGGGTACCAACAATTTTGTCCACGTGTGTATAAAGTAATCTATGTGCAGGAAAAAGCACGGAGCCCAAGTGGAGGAAGACACACCATGCCCAGTTGTTCCAGCAGACCAGATGTATCTACAAATGGTTAGAAGGAAGTAACACAAATCCAGGAGGTTGTCCTAGCAGCTATTCCAACAGCAGTTCAAGTGGAAGACAGAATGTGGTATCACTTGAACCGTTACAGAGGAAGAAGGGGAGAAACCGCGGACTGATAGAGCGGAAGGAAGAAATAACATCCAATAGTAGCAAAGTGAAAAAATTAAAACCTTATTGAGAAATAACCAACTTGGCACAAGTTGGATACCAAATTGCACAGCGTTGAACACTTTGCTGCTCCAAATTAAGTATGAGAATCTGCTGGAGAGCAGCATCCCATTTCTGATACAGACGAAACCACTGACTGACTGACCAGTTTCGCCTCTGACACAACTGACATGACAAACATTTGTACAGATTCTATGTAACAACGATTCGTGTCCTCCATGTAGTATAACGTATAATGTATATTTTGTTTAATCAGAACTATATCACTTGTACAGATAAAACAGCAGCAGCAACAATTAATCCTAATTTCCCCAACAGAAAAAGTGCACTGGAAGGAGGCAAGCCGTAAAAATATTATGACAATGTGTAATGCCACTAAACAACTTTCTCTCTTATTCCAGGTACAGAAATTACATTGGAGCAGTTTATGGGTGACTTCACTGTATCTAATAAAATTTATGTTGTTTATATCTAACCAAAGGCTTTCTAAAATTAACAGCATTCCTTAGCAACAACAGACAAGGACAAGTCTTTGGATGCAATCATCAAAGAGATCCCTAAATCACCCATACATAACTCTAATCTGAGACATTACTGATTCATATGCGGATGCGTATCTTCCATAGCGAAGGAGGGACGACACAGGCCCATAACGAAGTGCTAGTAATCGCTCTTGTGGGCTCCAGCTAACTCTCTACGATGCGCAAAGTATCTGGGTCGAAGATGTTTATAGTACAGTACAATAAGGACATTCAAAATGGTGTTGACTTTAATTTGTGTTATGTTATGTACTGTATGTCCCAATTCGGTTATGATTATGAGGTCAATCATGGAAAATGCTGTATTAATTACATATTCATGTCATGTTATTGTGTTATGGAAAGTATAAGGTCATGGAGATCGAGTCTTTTACTTCTTCCTAGTTAACTGTGGAAGCAGAGGTTTGGCTGATTCTCCACTAGAGTCATTGGTCATTGATAAAAGGTCAGTGATTTAATTTAATCACCAGATAGTGTAAGTAAGACTAACACATGAATTTGCACTCTAGATAAAACAATTAATGTGGGAATTATAAGCCCCTTAGGGGAGAGATATGGAAGTAATTTTTATTTGATTTTATGTGACTTTACTTACTTTTAAGAAATAAAGGGTACCCCAGTTTGAAATAATGAGAGATGTGCGTGAGAGGCTGAGCATATAGGCCTCTTGGAATGTGCCTGTTTAAGAAATCTGATCTATACATTGAGGCACCTAGAACTGGGAGACTTAATGAAACCCAGATGTTGAATTTAACATAAGTGCGGGAAAACTGGCTGCTAATGTTCAGGGGCAGTATTTAAACGAGAAACCGTCGGGAGTCGTGGTGTGTTCTGTAGACCTGCTGGCTGTATGCTGAAAAAACAACTCGGTTAGCCCACTTTTTGACGTAATCCACTCTTATTGGTTAACAAGCGGAATGAGCTCACTGCTCAGTATAGTACAAGCTCATTGGCTCAAAGGTATAGTGGACTGATTAAGCGCATAGTACACTATGTGTACTGCATTTACAGTGTTTTCTATGGGAAAATGCACTTCGCTATATAAAATTTCGAGTTACAAACTCACCTCCAGAACATTTGTATGGCGAGGGTCCACTGTACTTTCTTTGCTGATAATAAACATCACACACGTCATGCACTTTGTGTGTGTGTGTGTGTGTGTGTGTGTGTGTGTGTGTGTGTGTGTGTGTGTGTGTGTGTGTGTGTGTGCACCTCTCTCATGGTTTGGAGTCAGCTGGTATCGTATCAAGGTGTAACGGATGCAAAAGCAATAATTCTTCTTCTTTTGAACTTAAAGTTAAGAATTTGGAGACTCGTTTTAAACCTTACATAACATCACGTCACACGCCCTTTGAACATTTCACTGCAAATCATACTGTTTATAGCTGAATACGTGTCAAATTAGATTTGAACTTGATGAATGTATGAGCGGCATGGTTTTTAGATGAGGCATTAGAATTGTGTTAGAATTGTTCAACAAAGTATGACGACGTCACTAGGACGAAACTGCTGTCTCAGTGCAAACTGCATCTCTCGTAATGTGTAAGCATATGTTATCAAACACTGAATGTGCTGCATCTAAAAATTTATTAGCTATGGCACATCTATGCTTCATAATAAAGGTTCTGTGAAGATTCGGTCAAATACAGATGAATGGTTAGGTCCCTTTTCTTTAGATTTACTATTCCTTACCTCAAAAGTAAACACCCTGTCACAAATCTAAGAACAATAACAAGACGCTCTCAACTCTGTCTCACTTTCAACGCATCTATGTCAGAAATCACCATGGCAACCGATTAGCATTAAACAGCACCTTCCCAAAAAGCAATGCGGTATAAAAACAGTGTGATGTAACTCCACATTCTCTATATTAAAACATACAGTAGTGATGATGCACTGTGATCTCCTCTCATACACACACCTACTGATCCTGTTCTCAACTTCAGCTCTGTGTTACTGTATAAGTTTATTTGAGTCAGTGAGTTTATTTATAGATTATTTATGATTAAATGTGTAATAATACAACCCTATTTAAGAGCTCAGTGAAAGAACTATTAAGAAAGACCACATGGTTTTAATGCTGCTTATACAGTATGATGCAGATCTGGCAACCCTGTTTATAGCTGCTAGATGGAGACGAATGTTCACTGACAAAATAAACATTATTCCAGCTTTAAGACCAATAAAATGTTTCTCATTTGCATTTCCTGCTGTTTTAAACCCTACAGCTCACACACAGTGCATTTAGTTTGTGTCCCAGGTGCAGTTTGTGTGATTAGTTACAGTGTTTTAGTAAATTTCACAGTAATTTCAGTAATTTCTCCTACTTTATTAAAGGACAGATCCAGTTCTCTCAGGTGTGACGGGTTTGATCTCAGAGCTGAAGTCAGATCAGCACAGCCTTCATCTGAGACACCACTCTTATATAACCTTTAGAGAGACACAATTACACACTCTTCACCACCAGATTTTAATCTTCATTTAAGACTTTTGTTGCTGTCACGAACTCGGGTGTGAGGCATAAACGCAGAGGCAGATTTTCCACAGAAATGGATTTTATTTTATAACTGAAATTCAGGGAATAAACTACAAACAAAACACTTTTCTGTAAAATAAACCAAAACACGATTAAACAGACGAGACATATACTTTCAACTTAATGTAACAAATGCAAGACACTAACTTCAACTCAAACACACCTTTTATAATGAGATTAATGATCAACTCGGATCAGGTGCGCGCCCACGTCACCTGACCGAGTTGCGAACTGGGAAATGAAGTATTAAACTGAAACTTAAAAGAACTACACAAAAATGTCTTAGGGCGCTTTGGCGCCCTCTAGGGGTTATCCCTGACAGTTGCTCGTCTGGCGGGTGTTATTGCTGCACAGTCAAAAAAAGAAGTCTCAAACATGGTGGAAAACAAATTAAAATATACAGTAGAACCTCAGATTGCGAGAAATGCGGGTTGCGGTGGCTGTTCCCCAGGACGAGCAAAGATTTTTAATAAATTCTGACTTGAAAAACGAGCAAGTCTTGGTTTACAAGTACCGAGTATCATGTATCACACATGCGCTTCTTGTTTTCTTGTTTCTTGTTCACGTGATCACAACTGAACCAATGGTTTTTCTCTCTCTTGCGCTGCAGAATTGTAGGTAATCGTCTCCACTGCTGGGTCTTAGTGCTCATCAGCCTGTGTGTATGTTTGTGCGCACAGGTAATTTGACACCGTGCCCCTTCACACACACTTTTTTGATGAAAAAAGGCATGATGATTAATAGCATCAAAATGGCCAAACTGTTGGTAGTGCATTCTCACATTTAACAACCTGCCACACAACACCTACAAACTCCCATTTTGTGAAATATCTAATGTTTTCATACCCTGGCCAAGGCATTGCACTATTTGACGCTCTTCGGCAGCAGGAAGATCCTTTTTCTTTCCCATATTGCTAAAAACCTGTGGCCTGCTTAATAATGTGAAACAACTTTCTTCAGTACTTTTTCTTTAATTGGGAAACTTATCTGGAAAACTAATTATCACACGTGTCTGAGATTTATTTCAGTGATCCAAAGAGAGACACAATGCCATCCATGAGTTTAATTTAAAAACTAAACATTCAATGATTGACAATTACATCCAATTTGCATAATAATTTGGAATGCGGTGTATAAAAGCAATCTAAACAATCTAAAACTATAATCTCACTAAATATTCCACATTTCTGTTTTGGTTTGGTACAAGCTTTTGGATAAGCTAATAACCCAAAAGGGGAGTTACACAATCAAGTAATTAAAAATGTCAGGGTATACAGTATGAGAAGGTATTGCGCATCAGGGTCTTTCATCCACTCTCCAGCTACCACGTCAGGATTGGTAAAGGTAATTTGTACCTAAGATATTTTAAGTGCCTTAGAATATCGCTGCTTAGCACTGGAATCTAACTTCTCCCAGTAAGGTCCCTTTTCTTTATGCTTACCTGTCTTCACCTCAACAGAAAACACTGTGTCACAAATATAAGAAAAATAACGAATAACAAACAAGTTTTTCTCAACTCTGTGTAACTCTCAAGACATTGGTGTTAGAAAACACCATGGCAACTAACATTAAAAGCAATCCCCAAAAGCAATGCAGTATGAAAACAATGTGATGTAACTCCACATTAAAATATAGAGTGAACATGCACTGTGATCTTCTCTCATACACGCACTCTTTATTTATAATAAAATGTGAAATCATACAAGACTATGTTAACCCTTAGGACTCGGCAGCTGGTTTGGGGCCCTAAAGAAGTTCTGACATGTCCTGACATTTGTGTATTTTTCAGCTACTTATAAACATATAAACGGCTAAAGAAGTCTGATTACATACATATATACACCACCATTCCCTGCAAACGGATCAGGAAGTAGGGAGCACCCTGTGAAGTACACTTCGGAATGCAATTGAGCTCGGGGCTCGAATAGTTCAATAAGCTCATCGCTGGTAGTGATGCATATTTTGAGCGAAGAAAATGTAATATGTTTTCTTTTAAAATTAAAAGATCACCATAAGCTTCAAATTTTAAATTACATTGGAAACGCTAAACGCTCATTATTTATTTTCCAAAGTCACAGGGAGCCACAGCAGGGGATGAAAGAGCCACATGCGCACATTGCCGAGCCCTGCTCCAGAAAAACTTCAAAACACTGACCTTCCTGAAGTACACATGCTCCTGTGAGTAAAATCCAAACAGATACCAAGCCTTTGTTACAGTGATTACTGTACAGTGAGTACTGCTAGCATTATTTTAACAATATGAACATGTCGCTAGCATGATGCTAATATCATTAGCATGGTGCTAGCATGATGCTAATATGCTTAACTTGTTGCTAGCATAATGCTAATATGCTTAGCATGTTAATAGCATGATGCTAAAGATATAAGCATGTTGCTAGCAATATCATTAGCATGTCACTAACATGATTAGCATGTTGCTAGCATGACTCCAATGATTTGCTATGGCAAGCGCCACTCACATTTTCTTCAGAAAATGTACTTCTCTAGTTATCATTATTATTATTCAATTATATTATTATTTGTGTAGGGATGAATAGACCCCCTAGGGTGGTCAATTAATCTATTACATTTCACAACACTGCTCACAGCTGACTGGCATCATCCTGATAAGCTTACCGTGCAACATTAAAGGAGCGTCTGTAAAACGAAGCCGCGGGAGGCTTAACCGGGCATGGGACAGGAAGCCCGGCTGTGCCTGGAGCTACGCTGAGACCAGTTACCAAAAATTAAACCCAAACATAATGGTGTGAATCGGTGAACTTCTAAACAAAGCAGACAGTTTTAGCAGACAGCAAACAGTAGCTTCACCCCGAGTTGGGGAGGGGAACCAACAAGTCACACGTTGACACTCTCATTGACCGCAGGACATGGGATGTCCCGCGTTTCTCCTCGCGGCTCAACGAAGAGAGACACTATTTCAGACAATCTTTAAAGTGTGCCAGTAGGGCAAAACTTATATACATACATTTACTTAGCATGTTTTATTTCTATGTTATGTTTGATTATTCTGCATAAGTTAAAAGGTGTATTCAGAATTTATAAACCCTTTTTATTAGATAAAGGGATGAATGAGTATGAAAGATTTGGGATGTTGAACGGATGTTGAACGTCTGAAGGCCGAAGCAAGCTCTTTCATCGCTCTTCCACCGTCAACTTTCGCCCTGCGTCTGACCGGCAAGCGAACCGGTCATCTGCTAACCAAGATCTTCAAAAAAACTGCTAACCAAGATCTTAAAAAAATCTGCTAACCAAGATCTTCAAGAACCCCCCGAAGTCCCGCAACGAAGAATTCATAGAAGAAGTGCCAGAGCTCCGCCATCAGTAACCAAGCAACCAACGCATTACCAACGGGCTTCCCAGAGACATGTCATCCCAGCATTAGAGCGCCAGCCAATCAGCAACGCCGTGATTCCCTACCACTGAAGGTGAATCACAGAGGAAGACCGCAACGCAACACAAGTAAACAAGCACAGGTTCATACGTTGCTGAAATTGGTGCTCGCTACATAACGAAACCGTAAGATTAAACCCAAGGATCTGCTCTTGTGACTTTCTCAGGTCTAGTAAACAGTACTAGAAAACTACATTTAACTTTCACCCTTGAACTGTTTGTGTGTATGTGTGTGCGTGTGTTTTTAAATAGTGTAGTTTAATGTATCGTAGAATAGTCAAATAAGTTCTTATTTTTTTATAACGAACTGTTGTTTTGGTCATGTATTTTAAAGTTTAAACATTTGCCCAGATCCATCATGGGTATCACCAATGCACTGTTTATGCTAAGTTACAAAAATTGCACACTGGCTAACAGGACATGAGAAAAAGGTCAAAGATTCAGCATGTGATGAACACACTGGAACCAAAAATTAATAATAATAATTTTTATTTTTAATTATTTATTAAAATTATTTGTTTTTATTACTGCACTAATTTTTCAAATAGAGTTTTCACTCATTCATTTTATTTTCTAAATAAACAATACAGTTTTGGGAGTGCTGTGGGGGTGCTATGACTATCCTAATAGGAGCTACAGTACAGCACCTACAAGACAACACCCATAGTTACTGTGATTCTAAAAGAGATTATTTTACCTCAGACTTTCCACTTTACTGTGAGGATTCTCCAGTACAGCAGAGAGAGTCTTTACTCCTGAGTCTCCTAGTGTACTGTTAGCCAGATCCAGTGTTTTCACAGTCAGTTGCAGTTCTCTCAGATTGGAGGTTTCTGAGTTGAGTGCTGAGTCCAGAGCTGACCAACTTTTCACTCCAGCTCTATCACACCTGATACTGAAGGAAATTAAATAATACATAATGAAATAAAGTTAGAGCAAATAATCAAATCTCAAATCTTTCACTGTAGCTTCTTATTTTACAAATACAAAAAGTACAAACACCAGTTAGACAATAGGCTCAAAGGGACAAAACTTTCAGTTTATATTCTGGCACTAAACTGCTCCTAACGTCCCTTTTACTGAACATTTTGATTTCATTTAAGGTGCAGGTGCGAACAGACAGACATAACTTTTTTCTGAGACTGGTTTTGGGTCCTCCAATGTATGAAATGTAAAGCTATCATTTAAAGAAAGTTAAAGAAGAGTTCTAACCAGTGTACAGACAACACATTTCTTTTATTTATATAGATTATCAAGGACAAAAGAATATTTATGACACAATTAAAATTTGGATTTACTATAATGTTTTCATTTAATGTTAATCATCTATTTAATCAATAATTGTCAAACACACTTGCAACGCGGCTGGCACTAGGACCCAGAGGGATGCATAAAAGGAAACAAGAAGGCGCTTCACATTGCTCAGTCATTGAGTCTGCCCATGCTGCTGCCGACGCTGTATCTGTGTATACGTGAGTACTCACCTACTTGGGTTTTCTTCCTGATAGAGTGTGTGTTGCTAGAACGTGGGTTTATTTGTGTAAACTCTTGCTCTCTGTGTGAGAGAGTTCTAAAAATGAGCGCTCCGCGAGGCAGCTTCTCAGCCGGCTAGCCCACCGCCCATTGCAGTGGCTGCTGCACCGCCACCCCCCCCCCCCCCCCCTTTCATCTGATGTTTACTTGGCCTTACCGGATAAATGGGATGGCACGGATGGGAAGTGTAGTGTTTTTATAACTGTGCTGAATCTTGTGTTTGAGTTTAACTCCACCAGATACTCCACAGACCGATTGCGCATTGCTCTTCTCGTTTCATTGCTATCCGGGCAGGCAGCTGTGTGGGCCATGGTGGTCCTTCGCTCTGATTCAGACACAGCCCACTCCTACAATGAATTCACCTGTCAACTGAAGTTGACGTTTTAACATCCTGACGCTGTGGTGGAGACCGTCTCCAACATCTGCGGCAGGGAGGGTCGTCCGTGAGCCGCTACACAGCTGATTTCCGGACTCTCGCCATCGAGACCACATGGGGAGACTCCGCCCTCCAGACGACCTACTACGAGGGACTGGCTTCCCGTATAAAAGACAAACTCTGAAAGCTACACCGTCTCCATTTCAGTCCACGCCTCGACCCATGCAACTTTCACCTTACCTCCATTTCATCTCCTCCCGTCATCCTCGGGCACCCATGGCTACTTCAACATGACCCTCTCATCTCATGGACACAAAATCGGATCCTACAGTGGGGGCCGACATGCACCGAACTCTGCCTGTGGGCACCGGCTGGGACGTGTTCTAGGGAGTCCGAGGCCCCCGAAGTCGACACTAACACCATCCCCGCCACCTATCGGGACCTGGCTGAAGTGTTTTGTAAGAGACGTGCCACACACCTGCCTCCTCATCACCCCTACGACCTGGCGATCGACCGTCAGCCGGGTTCTGTCCTTCGTCGCGGCCATATCTACTCACTTTTGACACTTTGTCAAATTCCACACTGCATTTGTAAGTGTGAGTTGGACGAGTGCCAACTGGTGTTGCTATTGCAAGTGCTAAACAGAATGTAGCTTAGAGTTTTGATGTGAGCATGCACCAAATATTCAACATAAACTTTTAAATTATTTCTAACACTGTAACAGTAGAACAGTTATATTCAGCTTTACTTACATTGCTTTTCTGGATGCTGCAATCACAGGCATCAGCTTCAGAAGAACATCATCTGTTATCTGATCTGCACTAAAATATTTATTCAGGTCAAATTCCTCCAGCTCCTGTGCTGATGTCAGTAACACAAACACCAGAGCAGACCACTGTGATGAAGAGAGTTTCTTGTGTTTTCCAGATTTCAGGTAGCGTTGGATTTCCTCCACTAGAGAATTATCACCCAGTTCATTCAGACAGTGGAACAGATTGATGGATTTCTCTGTAGAACGATCTTCGCTGATCTTCCCCTTAATGTACTGAACTGTTTTCTCTGTCTTCTGGGAGCTACTTCCTGTCTGTGTTACTAAGGCTTGTAAGAGTTTCTGATTGGACTTCAGTGAGAGACCCAGAAGAAAGCGAAGGAAAAGATCCAGATGTCCAGTCTGACTTTTTAAAGCTTCATCTACAGCACACTTGTGAAAATCTAAAACTGTAATTTGTAATTTTGGAGTTCGACTCTTTTTAAGAACATTTCTCTTCTTCACCCTGAACATCAGGTGCACATACAGAGCTGCGAGGTGTTCCTGAATGCTCAGATGAACAAAGCAGTACACTTTACTCTGGTAAAGCCCAAACTCCTCTCTGAAGATCTGCGTACACACACCTGAGTACACTGCTGCTTCTGTCACATCAATGCCACACTCTCTCAGGTCTTCCTCATAGAATATCAGGTTCCCTTTCTCCAGCTGCTCAAAAGCCAGTTGTCCCAGTTTAAGAAGCATTTCTTCATCACTCTCCTGCTTCTTTGAGTACTTTTCTCTTATGATGTTTATCTGAATGATGAGGAAATGTGTGTACATTTGAGTCAGAGTCTTGGGGATCTCTCCACTCTCTGCTTCACACAACATTCTCTCTAGAACAGCAGCTGAAATCCAGCAGAAGACTGGGATGTGACACATGATGTAGAGACTTCTTAATGACTTCAGGTGTGTGATGATGTTGTTGGCCAGGCTCTGATCACTGATCCTCTTCCTGAAGTACTCCTCCTTCTGTGGGTCATTGAACCCTCGTACCTCTGTGACTCGATGGACACACTCAGAGAGGATTTGATCAGCTGCTGCAGGTCGGGAGGTGATCCAGATGAGAGCAGAGGGAAGCAGATTCCCTTTGATCAGGTTTATCAGCAGCACAGGCACTGATGCAGATTCAGTTACATCACACACTCTCACTGTGTCCTTGAAATCTAGAGGAAAACGACACTCGTCCAATCCATCAAAAATGAACAGGACCTTTTCCAAAATGGACATCTTGGTTTCTTTTGTTTCTTTGAAACAGGCATGAAGGAGCTCCATCAGACTCAGTTTCTGGTCCTTCATCAAATTCAGCTCTCTGAAAGGAAGTGGAAATATGAGGTGGATGTTCTGATTTGCTTTTCCTTCAGCCCAGTCCACAATGAACTTCTGCACAGAGACTGTTTTTCCAATGCCAGCGACTCCCTTTGTCAGCACAGATCTGATGGGTTTGTCTTGTTCAGATAAGGGCTTAAAGATGTCATTGCATTTGATTGGTGTTTCCTCTGTTGTTCTCCTGGATGCTGCTTCGATCTGTCTCACCTCATGTTCTTTATTGACATCTCCACTGTCTCCCTCTGTGATGTAGAGCTCTGTGTAGATCTCATTCAGGAGTGTTTGGGTTCCCAGGTTTATTATCTCTCCATTCAAGAACTGAAACTGCTTCATCAGATTTAATTTGAACTTTTTCTGGAATTCAGCAGATTCTGGGTCGTGCCTGAGAGATTGTGAAGTAGAATGTGGTGAGTCACAGGGTACAATAATTAATCTTTAATCTCATTTGTGACTGGTTATCACTATGTGTTATTTTATTCTACTGTATGTTTTCTATAATCTCATCACTCTGTAGTTAATAAAGCAGAGATGTTTATAACAGCAGTGTGTCAGTGTCACAGTCATGTTGTTGGATTTGATCTTACCCTGTATCTGTGATGATGTTCTTTGCTATTCTCTCTCCTGCCTTCTGTAGAACACTGTGAACAAAAATTGGAGGTGATAATTTTTACTATAGTCTAAACATCAGCCTTGAAGGCATAGTTTGGGTGTTTTCGAGTCAGAATCAGTTCAGAATTGAGGTGCATATACTGTACTGTACAGTAAGTACATTACAATAAGTCTTTATAAATGTTCCTGCTCTGCACACTGTCCAGGATGTTTGTCAATCAGATAGTGAGTTTGGTTAAGTAAAGTAAGGCTAAATTCCACAACCCTTGTTCCGTGCAAAAATACATTCCAAAGTTCAGCTGAGACTCATTTATGATGTAAATTCTTTCTTCATATATGGACAGATAATTTCACTTGTTTTAAGAAATTCACTTAAACACTAGTGAAATTATCTGTCCTGGCAGAAAGAAAATTTTACATGACAAGAAATCTTTCCTTTTATTCAGTCTCAAAATAATAGCAGCAGAGAGTGAGTAACATTTAAAACAAAATAATTAATCTCACATCCAAGATTTAAAATGTTTTAAAAAATTTGCATTATGAGATTTAAATGGCGAGCACATAAAAAATTAGCAGGACGTCCCTTTTAGCCCTGAGATGTGAAATAGGTTTCCTCATCAGCTCAGTACTTTACTGGTCCATATCATCTCCGAAAATTTCCCATTACAACGCAATATAACTCAGAAATCTTTCCCATTATCTCTGTATTTTTCCACCATCTTGGCAATTCCTGTGTTTGTTATGCCTTCTTTTACATGTATATTTTCTTTACTTATAATGGTTCTTCTTTTAAAAAAGCATATGGCTAAGCATAACCACACTGATATGCTGATGATAATTAAACTGTGCCCTCCATAAAGGTAGGCTTTTATCTAGGACAGGGGTCGGCAACCCGCGACTCCAGAGGCAAATCTGGTTCTTTCATTCATATTTTGGAAAATAAATAATGTGTATTTAATTGAAATGTATTTCATTTTAGTTCATTAGTTTTTTGTGTAATTCCTTTTAACATTAAAATAAAACATGTTTAATTTTTTGTCGCTCAAATCATGCGTCACAACCGCCGATGTGCGACACGCGATTTATTGAGCTTATCGCCCCCTGGTTTTTATTCAGTTTTTATTCAGGTTGACCGCTCACTGAATGCTCCATTACACACAATGAAAAGATGAAGGCACTGGAACGCAGATGGCATTTTTGGTTTGCTGCAAGTGAAATTTTTTTTTTTTTTCATAAATACAAGAAGGACACAAATAGACATTGAGTATTCTATCTGAAAATGTTTCAAATGTTTTTGTTGCAGGCAGAAATAAAATAAAATTTTCTCTGTAGCAGTTCATTGAGTTCATTAGAGGTGGGCGATACTGTAAAATTTTGTATCGATCCGATACCAAGTAAATAAAGGGCCAATATCGCTGATACCAATACCAATATTTTTTTTAGCACACAATATAAATTGCATTTACTTCCTTGCATAGGGGATATGACTGTATCACAATTTATGAAGTGATTGCATAATTTTGCTAAATTTAATTAAACACACTGTGAACACACATACAGCGCAGTGCAGTTATTTGTTAATCTTGGTTTTCATTAAATAACATTAACAAATTCATAAATATTGTAACAAATGTATTCTTCATTTTTAGTTGTTCATTAATAAATTGTTAACAAATGACACTTTATTTGTAAAGTGTTACCATTTTTCAACACCAGCAAAATATAAAAAAAAAAGGTTTTACAAAAAAAAACAAAATAAAAAAACAGTTAAACTATGGTTAGTGTAAGCATTGTTAATTTGTCGTTTACATTACCCATGGTTACATTTTGTTACAACAACTATGGTGATGACACTTCATGCTGAAGATCCAATATAACTAAAACATATTTTTACCAGTGTTAGCTACCTGGATATTTCTGAAGCTGAATGTACTCTGCCTGTGACTTCTGTCTCGCTGCCCGCAGGGCTCTGTCTGAAGGATTTGCCTCTTCCGAGCTCTCTTTGTCATGTCGTTTTATGTGTTTGTGTAAGTTGGTGGTGTTACGACAGTAGCAAATGACCGTTTTACAGACATCGCAATTAGCTGTGTTTTCATTCACAGCAGTAAAATACTTCCACACAGCGCTCCATTTTTTATCTGCCAGCTGCATACCAAGGCAGGCACTCACTGCAGCTGGTTGTTTTCGGCACTGCTGAGTCAGGTGATGGTAAGGCAAAACCAATGTCACACTGGTGACCAATGTGCGTGACGTGCGAAAGGAGCTGCATTAGAGAAATCGTTATATACAAGCTCATTTTAAATATTATATTTCATGCAAAATACATAAAATCACTGGTTTAAAAAGCCCTTAATATCGATATTTTGACTTTTGGATCGATAATTTTCTATACAACCCCTATATCGAAAGTAATTGATATTAAGGACCAATACACCCACCCCTAGATTTCATAAATGCAACACACTATATTTTTTTATACACGGTATAAATGTTAAAAAAACTATAAAGTGCTGGCCCTATCATCCGGAGATTGCGAGTTTGATTCCCAGGTGATGCTGTAACATCTCACAGCCGTAGGCCTGGAGAGAGCTGATTGGCCAAGCTCTCTCACATGGGAGGATGAGCGGTACTTTGAGTTCCCACATTAATCATGGCTCTACAGCCAATCAGGGGCGTCTGTGAGCTCACGCAGCAGATAGTGCTGTCCTCCAAGTGTGTTACTACAACCCCAACAAGAGAACGAGCAGTTCGAAAAGATGCGGTCAGCTGGCGTCACGCGGTTCAGAGTTCTTTGGCCCTCCTGACTGAGTGGTAGTAGCCTTAATGTGGTTGCCCCCTAGTGACGGGGAGGAATTGGACACGACTAAATTAGGGAGAAAATCTGGAAAAAAAACCTGTGACTTCAGCAGTGACATTAACAGCGAGGAGACATTACCTGTGTAGAGGTGAGGAGTCTCCAGCTTTAAAATTAATAGGACAACCCATCAGTCCAACGACATGTAGATTAAGCTAATTGGTGTTCCTAAATTGCACGTAGTGTGTGAGTATATGTGTGTGTGCACTGCGATGGATTAGCACCCTGTCCAGAGTGTAACCCGCCTCGTGCCCTAAGTCACTTGGGATAGGCTCCAGGTCCCCGCGACCCTTAATACAGAATTAAGCGGTATAGGCAATGAGGGAGTGAGAGGACAACCCATAGACCGATCACTCTTCATGGAGATACAGCTGGGTGCTGATGATTCTGATGTCTTTCCCTGGAGTTTACTGCACAACATTACAGACAGTCCTTCAGTTATTTATATACACTCTTTACTGTTTTAAGTACCTTATTAATTAAATAAGGACACAATTGTTCATACAGTGAAGGAATTATAACAATTCTATGCTGTGAATGTTAGCATTTCGTTAATACTAAAAACTTCAAATTACATAGTCAAATTATTCCTTTTAATAAATATACCAGATGGACATTACAATATGCAACACTGCAACCAAGAGACCAAGACATGTTTCAGCATGACAATGCCTCTGTGCACAAAGTGAGCTTCATTAAAACACGCTGTGTCAACGTTGAAGTGAAAGAACTTGACCTCAAGCCCATTAAACACCTTTGAGATGAACTAGAACACTGACTGCACCCAGGCCTCCTAACCCACTATCATTGCCTGACCTCTAATGCTCTTGTAGCTAAATGAGCACAAATCCCCACAGCTACACACCAAACTCTCATAGAAGAGTGGAGATTATTTTAAACTGCACAGTGGGACTAACTCAGGAATGAGATGTTCAAAAGCACATATAAGTGTGAGAGTAAGGTGTCACAAACTGTTGGCCATTAGGTGCATAACATTTTTATGAAAAATTCATGGCCAAAATAAGAAAATAGTATACTGACATCATTTACTGTACACAGTGTACAGTGTACAGTATACAGTGAGGCGAAAGAAGCTGTGTGATGTGCTGTGTGTTCTGACACATTTCTATCACAGCAAGTATGAACTTTTTTAGCACATTTTAATACAGTATGTCATTTGTGAATTTGGACCAGAGGGACCAGACTTCGCTCCCATGTCGAGTCTTGGGCAACCATTTCCTCCAGATTATTGGATTACTTATTATACATATTTAGTTAAGGGGCTTAATCCTTTGTTCATTCAGTGTTTCCCCATACAGGGTGGTGTACTCTGTAACCACCTTCCCAGATTAGATTAACTCTTTATTGTTGTACAGTAACTTCTACTACATATACAGTAGCAATATTTCCAGGTTTAAAATTTATGTGACTCTGGAAGATTCTTTTGGCTTGGTGTCCATTCAGTGTCTAAATTATGGTAAGTGGTGGTCTAACGATGACATACAGCAAAGAAAAACATTTTTGGACAATTAAGCCATACCGTGGAACCTTGTATTACGAGTACCCCGGTTAGCAAGCAGAACAAGCAAAATGTTGTCTTGATAAACAAGCGAGTCTTGATATATGAGTACCAAATATCAGAGTATCATGTGGCACACATTCACTTCTTGTTTTGACGCAGAGCCTAACATGATTACAACTGAGCCAATGTTTTTTCTCTAAAGCATATTTTATTTTGTGTTTGTATGTGTATGCTTGCACAAGGTAGATATTTGTGTGCACTCGCACGGAAATGTGTGTGTGTGTGTGTGTGTGTGTGTGTGTGTGTGTGTGTGTGTCTCCGTCCTACACAGCAGCCCCCCCTTCCTCCTGTCCTTTCTCTGGTCTCAATCACTGCATCTAGGATTCTTTTGCAGTGATTGTGTCAAAAACTAATAACACATGCTCTCTGCTTCCCACATTCAGCTGCTTGTTCTCCATTCTTTTTGAATATGCCAATCCTTCTCATAACCATCACTACCTACTGCTATCTAGTGGATAGGTGAAAAATAAACCCACATATTCACTAGATGGCAGTAGTGAGTAATGGTAAAGCGTGTGTTTCAGCAATTTTTGTTATAACTATTTCATGCCTTTCTGTTGTTGTCAATGAAGTCATAAGTTACAGAACTGTTGGCTCTACATTTTTCAAAGGTAAAGTGCAGGTTAATCTGTTTTATTTTTACTTCATATTTTGTATTGATTATTTTTATATGAATATTTTTGGGCTGTGGAACAAATCATCTGAGTTACCATTATTTTTATGGGGGAAAGTTGCTTTGATATATGAGTGTTTTGATATGCAAGCACACTTCCGGAACGTATTATGCTCGCTATCCCAGGTTACACTGTACTGAAACATAATTTACCTTCATAACAAAATATTTTGTGCAATCAAGTGGCATTTATTTTAAAGATACCACAAACACATTTTCAAAAAATATATATCTAATTAAGACGAGAAAATAGTTAATAGGCACTTAAAAGTGGCTTCATTAAAAATAACAATAAAGTGTTTTAGATCTAATTAAATAAGGCATCCTGTTTAACTAGATCAGGGGTCAGCAATGATATATGCAGTTTACGCTTTATTTTAGTTGTCAAAAACGTTTTGTCAAAAAAAAAAAAAAAGTTTTTTTCCCAGTGTTTTTTTTTTTCTGTGAGAAATGTCTCCTAATGGCCCTTTGAGTGTTTAAGGTTGCCGACCCCTGATCTAGATGAATTTCCCTTTAACTGTGACTTCAGCAGTGACACTAACAGTGAGTAGACGTTACCTGTGTAAAGGTGAGGAGTCTCCAGATTTTAAATCAATAGGACGATCAATAGACGCATCACTCTTCATGGAGACACAGCTGGGTGCTGCTAATTCTGATCTCTCTCCCTGGAGTTTACTGCACAACATTATTTAAACTTGTTAATATAAGCGGTACATTTTACTTGCAGTGAACAGAATAAATTTTATGTTGGCTGTTAGTTTGTTAATAATAGTGAAACACTTTACTGTTTAAACTTTTAAATGACTTTCTCACTTAGTAATTTGGATATGAATATTTAATGACTGAAATACCAAGATATATTAGGTAACTGTTTTTTAGAGAGTGGGGACACGTTATCAGTGTCCAGATCATCAGTCTCCATCTTTCAATATTAGTATCCACGAACTAGCAGTTGAGATCCTGAAGAGTCTGATCTCTGTGGATTACACTCCTGGAAAACACAAAAACAAATGTGAAGTTAAATTTCCACAAAATAATTTTCGCATCTTTGACCTAAAGAACAAATCTGTGTTACAGAATTGAATAATCAGCCAGGACTGAACGTTGAAATTAAATACAAGATTCAAGATTCAAAGAACTTTATTAATCCCAGAGGGAAATTGCTTATACTTGGTTACAGTTGCTTACAGTTATTTATAGGAGGAAAGGAAAAGATTAATAAATAAAAATAAATGAATAAAAAAATCTTACTTACACTAACACTAAACATAATTCTATATACAGATATTCCCTTAGTTGCACACTAAACATAATTATTTTTCTTTTCAATTAAATAGATAGACAGATACAGTAGCTAGCTAGTACTTTATTAATCCCAAAAGGAAACTGTATCTTTATAGCAGCCAGTTCACATAATATACAACAAATAAGAAACAAGCAAGAATTGCAGTGAGGAACAAGGAAAAGTTAAAAATCTCTTCTACATACTCATGTATGATGATTGTACAGGTGGGAACGAAACTGTACATAAGGTGCACCAACAAGTAGTAATAGAGAGAATAAACCAGCAAGAATATAACCAGCAACTACTAATAACAAAGACAGTAAAGAATTTGTTGGAACAATTTTTTTTATATTGTTATATTGTGAGTCTTCTAAAAAGTAGCTAAACTCTACTGAACTATGATAAAAACACAATGAATTATGTCCTGCTCTTGAAGTCTGGCCCTAGGTGAAAAAGTAACTGCCCCCAAACTTAATAACTGGTTGTGCCACTGTTAGCATGCTTCACTTTGTCAAACAGGTTTTATCTACATGATTTCTTGATTCAACAGGTCTGGCAGTAATCAGGCCTGTGTGTGGCAAGAGAAATTTAACTCAGCTTTCCGAAAATTACAATTTATTTATGAATTGGCAAGGGGGCAGGCTTGGAAGACTTGAAGAGCCTTTTCTCTTAATAAATAGAATTATTAAAAAATGTATTTTGAATTTACTTTAAATTATCTTTGTGTACTATTCAAATTTATTTGAAGATCTTAATTTTATATATATACAGTATATGCAACAACAACAAAACAACAACAAATAAAGAAATCTCATTAAATAAAAGGGGATTAAATACTTTTTCACAGCACTGCATGTCTTAATATAGTCGAATATATCTGTACATGTCCTAATGATAAACAAAAAGCTTTTTAAAGTTGATATATTAAAAATTCTATTAAATCAGTTGCCAGTTAAACATTTCTAATAGACAGATTATACTTTCATTTCAGTAACATCCAGGCCATGTAAGATATTGCTTTAAAATCTGTTGTAAAATGTGAGGCTACATGTCCTGCAGAGGGCGCACTTTTATATTGAATGAGGTTGCTTTTCAGATTTATTTCTATCTTTAATAGAAATGTATAATGTACATTGCAATTAGATGTACAGTATTGTTCCAGAGTTACATTACAGGTCATTTTCATCTTAATCTTGAATTTCTTTAACTAATGTAAGAAGTGCAACACATTATGTCACTGTCAGGGGAAACCGCTAGAGGGCGCCTTGCGGCCATGGACTCTTTCATGTTTTGTGGTGTCAGTTTTATTTTATTTTAATTTTTTAACACTTAATTTCCCAGAATGCACTGCACTTTGGGCACGCATCTGTTGTTTAGTTGCATGAAAAGTTTGTCAACCGGTTATTTTGTTCAGGTTGTTTGTGTTTGTTTATCATTAAACGTCAGTAATGAACACGCAGTGCCTCCGTCCATCCTTCCGACCTTACAGTCGTAATACACATTTCCTACATCTGAGTTTTACATGAGTTTTATTTACAATATATCTGCATTATTCTTATATAAAGTCGTTAGTAATAAATACAGTACATTACTCACCTCTAGTCACCCGTCCCTGTTGTGTTACATTAATATCTCGGTTTCTGCTTTAAAGAAACTTTCCTTGATGTAAGAACATTGTATTTTAACTTTTTCAACACTTCCACAAAATGAAACGCTTTCACTTTCACCTTCACCAGAGGATTCGTTCCAGGCGATGGCTGTGTTTCATTCCGAAGTGTACTTCAGAGGGTCACTCACTGAAAAAAATAACTCATTGGATTTACTCAATTCAATAATGGACATTGGTTGCACAAATAATGTTTGCTTCAACAACAATTTACTAAAATGTGTTGAATCAACACAAACAGTTTATGTTTAACCAACACAAGTACATTGTGTGCATACAAAATTATTAAAATTTGACTCAGTAAAGTAAGTTAAACTAGTTGATCATCTTTCCCCAACTCAACATGATCACTTCATTCCAACCCAATCTGTTCTTTTTATCGTTTTTTATTCCATTATTTGATCACTTCAGCACATGTTATTCGAATGTCTTCAACATTTTAAAAAAATATCAAATTGAATTATACTTTTTATATTTCATGTTTAAAATTAATTCTTATATGATGAATACAAGAAATTACAATTACATTTTCAGAAAGTATTCATTTTGTCTAATTTAAGTTTTTTTCCCTAATCAATCTTAACATTCACACTTTTTACCACAACTTAAAACAATGACAGTTTTGTTTCAAAACCTTTAATCAAGATCCTCAATCAACAGGTGTCCGCACTTTAAATGGGCAAAGATAAAATGCCACAAAAAATGTTTAATATTTACAAAAATTAAAAACACTAAAATGCAGATACTTGTGTTTCAACTTGGTGACACCAATTTGCTACATTGTATTATAGTTTACACAACTCTCTGAACACGTGCTAGGCAACAATGCCAAGATCTGGAATATATAGAATATTGCCAAACAAAATAGAAATAAACATGCAGATAACTCCATAGGAATGATGATAGTAAAACAGCATATAGCATATAGCAACATTAATTACAGATGCAAATAATTTGACAGTAATTAAAACTACACAACATCAGTGACCTTAAACGAGAACCAGTCAAACCACTCAGTCCAGGAATGTAGAGGTAAAAGATTTTTGCTCAAGACATCTAAAGGAACAGCAAATAAAGATGAAGTCTATTCACTGGTGCAGTTTAGTTTTCAAGCTCTGGGCCTTTCTTGATAGTTCAGCTGAATCCAACTCCATTATAACCTTTTGAATAACCTCAAAGGTGTAGCAAAGCTTCGACGGCTACCTAAATATTTAAGGCATAAAAAAGTGCAAACAGCATGGCAGTAGCAAGGGCCACACTCTCCAGATCTTCAAGTACCATCACACTCTGGAGGATTATTCACAACAACATCAGAACAGTCAACATAGATCCCCACTGTTGTGCCCTCTATGGCCTTCAGTGTGTTGATATCAGTCATGTCCTGATAAAATGAAAATAATTTAAGAGTAAGTTATATGTTTTTTCTTTTTATTATGCAGCTGTGTAGAAATCTTTGTATAACTTGCGCGTGGCTAAATTTATCAAGGTTTAGGCTAGTTCTTACATAAAAAAACAGATGTATTATTATCTTTTTTAATCTACTGTAGTACAGCTTACTTTAGCAAAAACTCACCAGATACTCCTACAATAGATCGTCAGGATCCTCGTTGAGGTAGATGCAGAGTCCTTTATTGACACACTCCCAAACAGCATCTATGTCATCATTAAGAAGTACAACAAAGAACAGAACAAGTCAGATTTCCAGTAGCAGCAGGGGGAAAAAGACGAGCAAAAACAAGACACCCCAAACAGTTCTATAACAGTTGACCTGTGAGGCTGGCGTCTACATAAACAATCTGAAAACCATATAAAATGCAGTCTAATCTGTATTCATCAATGGAAAAACTGACAGAAAAACTTTAACACACATTTTTGCTTTAATAAAAACTTAAAACACAATGTTGTTGTTGCCATACAAACTGTAAAACTAATTACCTCATTAATTTATACTTGATTTAACCATTGTTGAGTAAAAGTGAACACATCATGATCTTATTTTCATTTAATTACTTTTTGGATAGTAGTGCATCTTAAATAATGCAATAATGTAATTATGCTAGAAGATGTGATAAAAAGTATTTACTGTAATATATATATACCCCGACCAGCCACAACATGCCAGAGGAAGATCTCCCATTAGATCCGTAATGTATACTTAAATCTTTTACCAACCTAAAAGGGCAAATGTTTAATATATAGTTAAATTTTTACAAAATTCTTACTGTCATCATACATGGCAGACATGTTTTTAAGCTTCTTTTATTTATTTATTTTATTATTATCTTTTTAACACTGCCCACTGAGCAACACAGAAGAATTTTTTTCATCAAAACTACATCTGCCAACCACATCACTGCATGTACTTTTTACATTTAATTTGATTTCTGCTGTAAAATATTCTGAACCACATGCTAATTAAGCCAAGCATGAAATTATTAAAATATGTTTTACTTACCTCCATTACATTAAAGAGAGCTGTCCATCTCTCTTGTACTTCTGTGATCATGGGAGCATAACTTATTATTTCTTGTCTTCTTAATGCAAATGTTTTTTTTCCATTTTGACCCTAACTGTCTCTCTCTCTGTTATTATGCTTCATGATATCTGAAAGGAGCTCCACCCTCATCTTTTCCAAAGACTGGTAGCTTTCTCCAAGGGGAAAGGAGGGGCAGTAAGCCATTTCACCTCTCTTTGGTTTCTTAACGCCAAAGGCAGGACAACGTTTCCCATCTGGTTTATGAGCCAAAGTATTTACACATACTTCAGGACATCCTACTTTCCGAAGATGTGTGCGATAGTTGGACAACTTGTATTTAAGACTAGTCTTCCATCCCCCATGGATGTAAACATGGATGCCTCATAATGAGTGCCTCTGCAACTTGGTCAAACTCCCTGTCTGAGACGTACACTTTGTGCTTAACTATTTCCTGAATCAACCCTTCTAGTATATCAGACCTCAGCTTTGGATGAAGGATCAGCAGTGTACCCTTTTCTCTCAAAGCTTCATGGGCCTTCTCAAGTTTCAACTCAGCATCATATAAAAAACGGGGAACATGAAATGTATCTGGCCACGAAGACCGTGAAGAAGTGGACTCTGGAGTTGTGAGTGCTGTCACCAGAGGATGATGTGGTGTCATCAGGATGGCTGTTTAGTGGAAAGGAGATTTGTCTTGAATTTCTTCCATTGAAGTCAAGTTCATAAATTCATTGCCAAAAAGTTGGTAGCCGAAAGAACTCAGTTATTTTACATTAGCTCTTTATCTCAGTCTACAGTTCAGTCACAGTTGAAGGCAGGCCAGATGAAAAGACCACCCTCTGACAGCTGTCTGGACCTAGGATAACTTTGAGAATAGCTGATGTCATGGTTTTAGTTCAAAAGACTGTTGGGAAAAAGAAAATAAACAAAATTATTAGAATCAGTTTTATTTCAAGAGATATATGTATATCATATATGAGTATATGATCAAAATACATCAACACAGTGCCTACTTACCAAGTCCCTTTGCCCACTATTACATACAGTATACATCGAGCACCATTTACATTAACACTAAATAAACTGATTATCTCGTTACAGTGGCACCTGTAGGGGTGGGATATATTAGACAGCAAGTAAACAGTGTAAGCTAAAAATTTGCTGCAGACCAAGTTACACCCCTTCATGGCAACAGTATTTCCTTATACAAGTGGCCTCTATCAGCAGGATAATACACCCTGACACTCTAAAACATTGTTCAGAAAAAGTTCGAGGAACATGACAGAGTTCGAGGTTTTTCTCTTGGCCTCCAAATTCCCTAGATCTCAATCTGGGATGTGCTGGACGAACAAGTGCGATCCATACAGTACTTAAAGAATCTATTGCTAACATCCTGGCATCAGATATCACAACACCATAATAGGTTTTCGAATTGTCAGCTGTTTTGGCAGTATAGGCAGACACACACAGTAATGCTCACTATACCATCCACACAAAAAACTGTCTCTGATGCAAAATACATATTTGACAGATTTCTCCAAATTCAGGCAGGCCACCTTCAGACCCATGAGCAACTACCATGCCTGTTCTGTAGTTTATTCCCTTGCTCCATACATTCTTTGCCAAGTTTATTTCAGATAGATCAGAATCTCTCTGTTTAAAAGCTTGAGCTAGCTCCTCCTTCAAGAAATCTAATGAGACAGTAGATTCAACTGAGACATCGAGCAATGGTTTATCAATACTTGGGGATGACAAATGGTACCCGATCATAAACTGATGTTTCACTGCCAGAGAGGGGGGCACATTTTTAAAACAACTGGTGTTTTTAATGACCTTTTTAAAGAAACTGTGTTTTGCCTCAAACCTGACGGTCCAAAGTCTCACTAGAGGCCCAAACAACCTAATTAGTTGCGGGTAATGTTCTAAATAATGGTGTTTGGGCAACAGTCTTTCAGTTGGAAACATCTCTTGATACCGTTGTCTATGATCTGAAATTTTGGTCTCCAGAAATGCAATAGACTCATCATTGTGGACTGGAGCAACCACAAGCTCAACAATCTGCTTTAGGTCCAACAAGACCTGCCATACTGGATCATTCTCATGAATCTTAGGCCCAATTAGAAATGGGAGCAATCTTAACAAGCTCCAGTTTTCATTTGGCATTACTACCTATAGTTTTTTTGCTGGAGAAATTTTGTATCTGTCCATTTGTATGGGAAATGTAGAATGGAATTGTTAATTTCATCCAAGGTGATATATTTCTTTGATATCAGTAATTTGAGACAGTGTGCCATTTCAACAGGCACAATGCCTTCAAAGAGATCATGGGCAACGTCAGGAGGGTAGCCACTGACAACGTGAAAATGTGAAAGTGTTTTAGACAGAGGACAAGCTCTTTTAACTTCAAAACAGCTACTGCCACTATGTAGCGGTGCTCTCACCTGAGTCTCATGTATTTCTTTTGTTCTGAGTTTGAATGCTCCTGATCTAACCTCATGTGAGGCAACATCTGAAACTGATGCTGTACAAAATCAACAAAAATAGGGGCCAGTAAAATTTTCAACAAAGCCCGCTATTCCATGAGCTCCTCAATTGTCTGCAGCAACAGTCTGAACTGCACCCTTCAGTGATCTCCCTAGATGTGGGACAAAAATTCCATAAATTTCCAAACACCTAAGATCACGTAGAAGTGGTTCTAAAATCTTGTGATAGCCATATAATTTAACATTGTCCGTTTTGCACAAAATGGCTAAGTAAATAGAGGACAAAGAGGAATGAGACCCTGGGGGTAGGTTATTCAGCACCCAAAACACAGCACAGAGTTTGTGGGTTTTACGGGAGGTGCCTAGAGGGTTGCAGACCTCAAAGTCATATATACAAACCAATAGAAAGCCTTAAGTCTTGCCCTGAAAAGAAACTGTTTTGCCTAAAATAAAAACCATCCCTAAAAGATTTGTACACAATTTTGTTTGCCGTGTCTGTTTCCCTTTTAGTTTCGTTATAAATATTGTCCACAATATCCTTCCTACTCAACAGCACCTGTACTGATTTAAGAATGGGGACATACTGGAAGGTTTTGTTCTCTTTAGCATCCAAAATATATTCTACTGGTTCGACAACATTAAAGTTTGCTTTGTAATACTACTTACGCTGATATGCAGAACTTAAAGGTCCGTCCACCCTTCTCTATGGCTTTATTTATTGGACTGCCTGTGCACAGAGAAGTGGTTATTTCCTCTGTCGACCTGGAGCTTGTGCTTTTGAAAAATCTCAACCAGAACCCCATTAATATGGGAACTCAAGAGAGCGCCAGTTAAGTGGTGAAGCTCTAACAAGAAATTGCGGTGCTTGGTACATGGGTAAAATGTTCTAACTTTAACAAAGCTTCTGTAAATGTGTGTTCAGTTTCATTAGGAAGGTCCTTTGGGGCATCAGCACTACAATCTGGCTGTACATCAAAGAATGGTTCACCTATGCCATCACCTGAAGCATTTTCCACAGATTTCAAGGAAAAGGTGGATGGGGTCACAATTTCTGTTTTAAAATTTGTTAATGTATAAGAATTGTGGATTCTGCTTTTGTGCGATTTAAATGTGCCATAGATGTTCGTCTGAAAATTACAATCTAAAAACATACAAGTTACAACTTCGTTTTACTTTAGGTGTGCATTAATATGAGCCCAGTAATCTCTTTCAGAGATAAGATCCTTACAAGCACACAAGTGGCACTTATATATACAGCTTTCTGATTGGTGACTAAAACCAGTCACATGAATTCTATGCAAATGAATTAAAAAGGACATTCCATCTTCTAAAAGTGCATGGGCAGTTTAAATACACACAAGTTAAACGGTTATTAGTCCCATAATATCTATGTTTAACTCGATAATATTTTAATACTTGAGACGTACTTGGTAAAACTGCGGGGAAGGCCTTACAACGCCACATTCACAACAACGACTGCACAACTTGCAGCACCACTCACTGCAAAAGAAAAATGGAAACATAAGTGAGTTTATAAATGATAGCATCTGTATTCTGGCACGTACAATAGACACATTATCTGGCATAATAAATCTTTAACTGAAACAAAAGCAAATGTGTTAGAAATTACCACAAGGGCTCTCCTTTAACAGTTGTAGCTGGTGGGGCTGAGGTTTCAATTTGTATGAGTAACATAGATGTACAGGGAAAAGTTAGCCGAGTAAGAGTGTACATTTTACCTTGAAAATATTGTAGGAAAAAACAACTTGTAGAAAATATAATTACTCAAATACAAAGTCATTTCCCTTAATTATTTTAAGTGAATTATGTTAAACCTTAACTATGTTTAAAAAAATTACTTTGTTACTTTACTCTGACTAGGAACAATGTTTTTTAGTGCAAGCTAGTGCCAAAGTCCATGAAATTTAATTTTTTTATTATTAAAAAAAAAAAAAGCATTTACGCACACACACTCACCACAAAAACTTACCTCACCACAGTTAAAGTGCTGACTCTTTGATAGTCAAAGATTTAGTTTGCTGCAGAAACAATTAACAGAATAAAAAAACACTTGTACAATTTAGTACTGTTTTGTATTAATTCAAATAGTATACATCTTTTTGAAGCAATGCAGCAAGTAGCCAATATATAGAGGGTATAAACATTTTTAAGTGATGTTATCTGTATATATTGTGTATTATATTTTTCTTTTTCGCACCCTCTGTATATTTCTGCATTCAGAAACAATGCAGCATGTGCTGCACAAAAGTATGTTAGTATGTTGTTTGCCTTTTGGCATGCTATTTAAGTTCTTCTTAATATAACTTTGGGTAAGGCTAATTCGAATTCTGTTACTTTGAGAGAAGACACACTCACCAGAGACTGACCCACAGACTGAAGGGCGAGGCACTGCTAAAGGCAATCTGCAGCAACAACAAGAGAAAAAACATTAAAATATACACCACATCTCAACTTCAAAACTGTGACTGACAAAACTAAATTGATGTATAGTTAAGAACGTTGCATAAACATTTTATGCTTAGTTTTTACAGGGCCAGAACCTTCTGGTATCTTCTATTTCAAGCGCGAAAGTTTCTCTCCGCCCATTTCTAGTGCGGCCGCAGTTTAACACTAATAGAAAAAACAACAACACCTGTCCACCGTTATTGTAAATTCTTCCGTTATTACAGGACAGAAATGCACAAAAATGAACAGCGGTGTGGCCAGTTCATTAATAACAGAAAGTTAATGGCATCTACTTGAAATCTTTTCACAGAGAAAACGTATTGAAACTATTTGAACTTCAAGTTCAGGTGGAAACGGTTAATAAACAGCGCGAGAGAAAATACCATGCAGTTAATCATTGGTGACTCTAAAGACATTATACTACATATTGTTAGGTATTAGCGAATATTTACATTTAAATATTCAAGTTCAAATGTGATGCCACCATCCACACTTACCGAGGTGAGCTGAATGATGCTCTAACTAACAGTCGTGCTTTGTGCGCGGTAGAATATAGAATAGAATATAGAATGCACTTAACATTAAAAAAAAAAAAAATCCAGACAGTTAAGTGTTTCCGGTTGTGCGCGCAGGCGCCTTGTATTTGTATGTGTGTGTGTGTGTGGAATTAGCCCCTCGCCTCGTCTTAAACAGTAAAAACCTCCTCCCTCCACACACCTCGCTTTTTAAGTTTCACAACTAACATACACAATGCAAACACTGTTTTAATGGGGAAAAAAAGAAATCTCTCTAATGATACTCGCGTGAGCATACTAACGGAATCACTGCTGTAAAGTAAAAAATAAAAAATAACAAATGAACCAGCACCTTACCTTTGAAAAGAATCGCGACAGAGTGGAGTTTTCTGTGTAAATAAACCGCGTGTGCAGCCGGGGAGATCTATGTGCGTGTCTGTGTCGGTGTCAAATTACGCGTGCACGTGCGCACGCACACACAAAGTAAGTGTGTGTGTGTAAAAAGTGTGTGTGTGTGTGTCGGTGTGTGTGGGGCACAGTGTCAAATTGCGCACGCGCACACAGAAGAGAGAGGGAGATGTTGATTATTACAGACGAGCACTAAGACGCAGCAGGGGACTCTTACTTTGACACAGGGGCCGTAGCAGGGGAGACGATTACCCATAATTCCCGCAGCGCAAGAGAGAGAAAAATTATTGGCTCAGTTGCGCTCACTTGCCGCTCGGTGTCAAAATAAGAGTCGCATGCGTGATACATGATACTCAGCACTCGTAAACTAATACTTGCTCGGTTTCCGATTAAAAATTTTTTTTTAATCTTAAAAACCACATTACTCGCAATCCGAGGTTCCACTGTACTTAATTGACTCACTTGATCCTACCTCGAATGCCATGTTTCTGCTCAACGCGAACTAAAAAGCTTCATGTACTTTCACTGCACATGATGTAAATATAACATTATATTAATACGTTTTGCTTAGGAACATGAAACAATTATTTAAACTGCACATTTAAACTTAATTAAATCCAAATGATGGCCAGTCTCCTTTTTTTCAGTGCTGAATGAAAAGAGGTGTATCTGTGCTAAGAAACTCCAGTATACACCACTGATTTTCGGAAGTATCTACAAGTACCACTGAGCGTATACATCAAATTCCACCAAGCTAGGATACTTCCGGATTGATACCAATTCGAATGTATCTAGCTGAGGAATCCTTCCATGGTACAGCCATTTGTTGCCATAGAAAATAATCCACTCAAGGATTTTGTCAGGAGACATTCACACCTCAAGCCCCATTTGCATTTTACACCTTTGCACAACTCTGCTCTTCCCTATTGTTTCTTTTTTATTTTTATCTCAAAATTGATTAGTTGTTTAAAAAAAAAAAAAAAAAAACTCCCAAAATCCTGACATCTATTGGGACATTACCCAGTCACTACTTTTTATTTCGCCCAACCTAAGCCCTCATAACTTAATGAATTGATTGGTTATTGGGCAGGTCTGTAGATAGACCCAATCCACCCCATCTGTTTGAACGACCCTACACCTGGACTCCAGCAACTGCAAAACACACCATACGTTAACCCCTAAAAACACTCAGAGATGTACTGAACTTAATATATAGATAAAGTTGTACACTTACTCATCTTTGTCGGTTTTTAGACCCTGTCTTAATGGAGTCCCTTAGCTGAGACTTTCCTGGCCGAGACAAGGAGTATTTCCTCTGAAATGTCTCATAATAAGTCCTGTAACATGCTGAATAAAAAAAATCAAATAAGTGACAGAAACAATTCAAACTGACAAAAATAAAGGGACATGACAATAATTACAATAACAATTTCCAATTACCCTTTATTATGGAAGCAGATCAGTCTTAAAAATAATTCACGCAAAAGACACGATGCACACATGCGTATCCCAATTTACGTGCGCAAAAATTTTTTCACAAAAAAAACCTCACATGCACAAAATAAATTTATGAATATATATTCATAATATTCGTTTCACAAATGCAAAACACAATTCACAGATGTACAACTGTCTAAAAATGTTTTGAATGTTTAAAATGCACGAGTGCATCATGGACTGTGTATGTGAAAATCGTCTTTCATGTGTGAATATCCTTGGATTTGTGTGTGTGTATTTTTGAGACTTGCTGGCAGCAACTTGGGTCACCCGTTCTCTTTAGCCAATCAGATGCAACTTCACCATTCAACCAAGAGCAGGATACACGTGTAAGTGACTACAGCCAATAACATATATTAGAATGATGAGTATTGTTGATTTAACATTTATTTATGCAAGATCTTTAAGGTAAAGAAACTGTTTGTTTGACAGGCATTATCATCAGCAGTGGAATCCGCAGCAAGAGCTCTTATTGATGTGTTAGCCAGGGGCCTGGCTCCATCTTCATCAAGTGGCACTGGTACATTAAGGAGTGCTAATAAGAGAAAACATCCGATTGAGCGGGACAAGTGGTCTTACTCCTTTGCCCACTCTGCCAGAACCTGAAAATAGGGGGAAACAGGCATTGAGAAGCTAAATTTCTGTGTTTATCATTTCAATATTTAGACTTATTCAATTATTTTAAAACATTTTTAAATGCCTTAAAATAGAGCTTTTCTTGACTCTAACCTTCTGCTGCTTGTAAATTTGTCGTTTTGTCGCTCTTACCGTAGGCAATTCCCACACTCTAAAAACTGCTGGGTTAAAAAACAACCCAACCATAACCCAGCTGCTGGGTCACTATTGGACAGAACGCGCGCTGGGTTGTACCATTTAACCCAGATTTCTGGGTTGTTCATCTGACCCAATTAGTGGGTTAAATCGACACTCTTGCTGGGTTAAATGTTAAAGTGCGAGGTTATTTTATTTGACCCAATCAGTGGGTAAAATTAACACTCTTGCTGGGTTGACACATTCCATTTTATTATTTTTATTTAAATAAATAATGTAAATAGATAGTCACAGAATAAGAAAATGTGAATAACTTAATTTTTACCAAAATGTCAGACAAAACCATATAATCTTAAGCTGACCATTTGTTAAATATAAAATAAATGTACTGTAACATGAACACTCTGTAAAACAAAAACAAGAGACCCCTGTACGTCTGATTTTAATCGCATTTTTTGCATTTAATACAATGTTTAAAAACTTTTTATATAGAAGTTTTCAATACAAATCTTATAATGCCCACATGACACAAATATTTCCCATCTTAATATTTTAACTATCTGTTACTGTTTAATTTTCTTCAAAAATGACATTAAAAAAAAAAAACATGATACAACTTTTTAAAAATATTATTGATTAAATGTTGGCTGAAAAAACTGTTGTCCTCAAAAATTTAATGACACGAGATGAGTACTTGTGTCCATCAATCTGATCTACAGTATGCTGGAGAAACTCCCAGGTGAGAAGACACTTCTTCAATGACAAAAAAAAAAAACAGCCTTCACCAAAGAGTCTGTATCAATAGCATTGCCTCCAACAATGGAAAAGGTCTGTCAGGTCCCTCTTGTCTCATCCCCAAGGAACAAAACATGGAACAATGCTCCAGTCATCTCCATATTTTGCAGATATCATCCTCATCATGTTGGTCCACCTGTGGATGACACTTAGTGTTGCAATATAACTAACATTTACGTTGAGCATTTTTGTTAAGGACGTACAGCTACATATGCATTTAATGCAAAATATTTTTTCTCTTGTCAATACACAAAAATACATAACATGAACATGAATTTAGTGTATATTTTTTAATAACTTACCTTACTATTTAACATGTGAGGGATAACAGGATACGGCGCTCCATCTGTATTTAATACAAAACATTCACCTCTTTTCAAATTCTCAACAAACACTAGATGAAAATGATATTTAATGGTGAATTTACAACTTATAATAAATATTTTATAAGGATAAAGAAAAAGCTTGTTTTAAGGCTACGACTTATCCATGACGCGTTCTCATTTTTTAAATAACAAAATAGAATGGGAAAACAAAATTAATCCCACACAATATTAATATCAAAAAATGTATTTTAAACAATAAAATATGCTTGCTCCTACCACAAGTTACTAAAAAAAGTTAAAATTTACATTAACTTACCATAAAATACTGAGTGCTCTGAGCATGATCCAGTCAGAAGTGAAGAATCCAGAAAGTTCTCCAAAGAATAAACCAACTGCTGGGTCAAAATAACACAAGCAGTTTTTTTGTTTGTTTGTTTGTTTAACAGACAGAAACAGAAGACATATTAAGACCGTCATTAAACATATCCCAATAGCTTCCTCTGACACCTACTAAATATTATAAAATATGCCAAGAGACTTTCCACACACACAGTTTTAGCGAAGATTACTAGTAATTTACCTAAAATTACATTTAAGATTACATTTAGTAATTTTTTTTTTATTTGTGTGTGCTACAAACGCACTTTTATTATAAAATACACTATAGCTGACTGTTGGCACACAATATTAAAACATGAACTCCTCACACCCCCATATCAAAGTGCGACTATAAAGGCGGAAAAGCAAATAAACATAAAAATGAGGGCCTACCACAACTACAACATTTAAAATTTAGGTAAAAATCTATATAAACTTACCATAAAATACTGCCAGCATTAAGTGGCGTGCTGCTCGCCTCAGAAGTGAAGAATCCAGAAAGTTCCTCATGCTGTGGCTCAATTCCAAAAACGCAAAGAGCGGACTTGACTTGGAAGTGCACACTCGAGGGTTTGAGGACACCGGGTATAGTGTAAATAGAACACAGCGTACAGGATGCTTCTCACAGCCGCAATATATTATACTATAACTGTATTATACCAAAGATTACGTGTTAGGAATACACAAAATGAAAAAAAAATATATATACATACGCTGTTTTAACCACTGCAGTGACGGCACAGAGAGCGGTCGTTTTCAGAAGTTTCTGCCAAGATGAGACTATGTTTTGCGGCTACATAACCGCGGAGCACCGCAGGATTGCCTGGAGCTCAAATCTCCGAAATCGTTGGGGCACTTTTTTAAATAGACGCTATCTTTAATAACCGATTGATGCTTTGAGCTGTACACACATACATTCTCGCTTAAACAACTTTTAAAACTACACTTTGTGACACAATAACAGTAATATTTCAAACATTTTGCCGTTTGGAAAAATAAAGAATAAACCAGTTGTTGGGTCAAAATAACCCAACCAGGTGTTCATTTGTAAACGACCCACTATATCTCATTTGACCCAGCATTACCCAACCCAACAATGTTTAAAGTCCCCGAAATAACCCATGAACAACCCAACAATATGTTTACAGAAACAACCCAGCATTTTTTTAGAGTGCAAGTATGTTTGGTACGTTTTTCTTTTGCCAAACCAGGCATTGTGAAAAAAAAAACAGATTTTCAAATTCATGTGCTCTTCCGAACCAACCCTGTTTACTCCAAAAGGAGATGACGACCTTGATCTTGTACATGCTGGGCTTGGGAAAAGGCTGTTAATTGTTCCAGACAATTTTAAACACTCTGAGGTACAGTAATTGAAAACATTATAATAATGCAAGTAATTATATGATGCAAATATTTTCTTTCCATAACTTAAATGAATGATAAATGTGTTTTTTTGTGCTTGTTTTAGATTGTCAGTCTGCTTGAGGAAGAATTTCCTAAATTAAAAGCTCTTCAGGGGGCTGGATGTTTTACAAGTCTACAGGTATTTATATTTTGCATGTCAAGTATAGATAAAACATGTAATAAAAAAATTACATCTTTCTGATTTATTGATGAAATGGTATGAAAATGGTAAATTAAGCTGCTGCCTAGTGCTATCTAAATTGTCCTACTTCACACTTAAGTACTAATTATAAGCTTGTAACAATGAATTGCTGCTTTGCTGTTTCTAGAATTTTTGTCCAATACAGACAATTATTGCTTTGTGTAAAACAAACACTTAAAGTGACATTTAATTAATGTAAAAATGCATTACAAAGTAATGTAGCTACACACGTGGACAAAATTGTTGGTACCCTTCGGTCAATGAAAGAAAAACTCACAATGGTCACAAAAATAACTTTAATCTGACAAAAGTAATAATAAATAAGAATTCTATGAATGTTAACCAATGAAAGTCAGACATTGCTTTTCAACCATGCTTCAACGGAATTATAAAAAAAAAAAATGAACTCATGGAACAGGCCTGGACAAAAATGATGGTACCCCTAACTTAATAGTTAGTTGCACAACCTTTAGAGGCAATCACTGCAATCAAACAATTCCTGTAACTGTCAATGAGACTTCTGCACCTCTCTGCAGGTATTTTGGCCCACTCCTCATGAGCAAGCTGCTCCAGTTGTTTCCGGTTTGAAGGGTGCCTTTTCCAGACAGCATGTTTCAGCTCCTTCCAAAGTTGCTCAATAGGATTGATGTCAGGCCTCATAGAAGGCCACTTTAGAATAGTCCAATGTTTTCCTCTTAGCCATTCTTGGGTGTTTTTAGCTGTGTGTTTTGGGTCATTGTCCTGTTGCAAGACCCATGACCTGCGACTGAGACCCAGCTTTCTGACACTGGCCAGCACATTTCTCTCTAGAATCCCTTGATACTCTTGAGATTTCATTGTACCCTGCACAGATTCAAGACACCCTGTGCCAGATGCAGCAAAGCAGCCCCAGAACATAACAGAGCCTCCTCCATGTTTCACAGTAGGGACAGGGTTCTTTTCTTGAAATGCTTCATTTTTCCATCTGTGAACATAGAGCTGATGTGCCTTGGCAAAAAGTTCCATTTTTGTTTTTTTTCCATTCATCTGTCCATAGGACATTCTCCCAGAAGCTTTGTGGCTTGTCAACATGTAGTTTGGCATATTCCAGTCTGGCTTTTTTATGATTTGTTTTCAACAATGGTGTCCTCCTTGGTCGTTCCTGAGGAACTGATGTTCCTTGAGCATGAAATTCACCTTGGATCTCTTTAGAAGTCTTTCTGGGCTCTTTTGTTACCATTCGGATTATTCGTCTCTTTGATTTGTCATCAATTTTCCTCCTGCGGCCACGTCCAGGGAGGTTGGCTACAGTCCCATGGATCTTAAATTTCTGAATAATATGTGCAACTGTAGTCACAGGAACATCTAGCTGCTTGGAAATGGTCTTATAGCCTTTACCTTTAACATGCTTGTTTATAATTTTCTTTCGAATCTTCTGAGACAACTCTTTCCTTCGCTTCCTCTGGTCCATGTTGAGTGTGGTACATACCATGTCACCAAACAACACAGTGACTACCTGGAGCCCTATATATAGGCCCACTGACTGATTACAAGATTGTAGACACCTGTGATGCTAAATAGTGGACACACCTTGAATTAACATGTCCCTTTGGTCACATTATTTTCAGTATTTTCTAGAGGTACCATCATTTTTGTCCAGGCCTGTTCCATGAGTTTATTTTTTTAAATAATTCTGTTGAAGCATGGTTGAAAAGCAATGTCTGACTTTCATTGGTTAACATTCATAGAATCTTTTTAAATGATTACTTTTGTCAGATTAAAGTTATTTATGTGACCATTGTGAGTTTTTCTTTCATTGACCGAAGGGTACCAACAATTTTGTCCACGTGTGTATTGTGTAAAAAAAAAAAAAATAATGAATAGCAGTCATAGGGCATCAACGTGATCACTGAGCTTTCCAGTGGTAAATATAACAAAATGGAACATTCATGACCACATTTTAACTGAGTAACTCATAGTTTTGATGGAACATGAAGGCAGCATTCTGAGTTTGATTCTTCTCTCATTTTATTGTTAGGTGGTGGTGGGCGGCGTAAGCTGTCTATAATTCCTACAGACTCCGATGGGTACTCTACTCGGCTCCTAAAATCACTGTCGAATAATGAGAAAAACATGCTTTTTGTAGTGCCACTTCAAGAGAATCTTTCCATTGAACAGTTACCCTTTGATTCTGTGGAGTTTGCAAAGATGCCACAGTCAAACTGTATGAAATGTAGCAGGAAAATACCTCTGCCATTGCTGCCCTTACACATCGAAGAGTGCAAAGTGATTGAGATTGTAGGTTCTAATTACAATGTTTTTTCTTTTTTCTCTCTTTTTTTTTAGATCATAATGTTTCTTAATATTTCCATTGCCACTGTGACTGTTCATGACGATGATGATGAAAATGTTTGTGGAGCCACTGAACAACCAAGCTCACTTTGCACAGATTTAGAACAATCATCACAGGTTTTTGATTAAAATGAATTCCTTAATAAATGCAGATATAGTATGTATTTTTCTTTAGCAAAATGTGCACCCAATAATCTGTGGTTCCAGGCAAACTGTAGTGAGACTATTCTGTAATTTGATTAGACACATAATTTTTTTTTTTTCTAAGGTAGAAAATGCATAGACTGCAAATTTGTTGAAATGGTTATCTATTAAGTTATCTATTGAATTTGTTATCTATTAATCTTGTTGGATTGCTTTTGCTGGGAACCAAGCAGTAACATATTACAGGAGTAACCTTTCTTTTATATATTCTATTTTTACAGATTTGTCCCATTTGCCAGATTTCTTTCCCAACTGATGTCTTGCCTTATCATGCAAGCATTTGTGTTGAAGGGTAAATTTATACTACAATATGAATGACGTTTGTCCTTACTTTAATAACTTAAAGAATTAGTTCACCCAAAGTTGATATTTCTCTCATAATTTAATCTATTTCATTAGTCCAGCAGTTTCATTTAGAAGGCACACTATTAATTCATATTGATCCAGTTGCTCTAAAGAGAAGTGACAGAGAAGAAACAAATCTACCAAATCTAAAACAATATAACTATATAATGTGTTGCTGGGCAAAGAGGCAAATGATCCATATTGTTAAAGACCTAGTTTGTTTGAGTTATTAATTATGGATTTGTTTAAAATGTCTTAAAATAGACTAAGATGAACATAAATAGAAGGATGATGTGGAATGGAGGTAAAGATGAAATTGAGAAATATAATTTTTGAGTAGCCCTGTTGTACTGCTGTGAAACAGCTTTGTCATACAATTATGCTTGTAAAATGCCCTTTGCATAAATTAATTTATTTTTCATCATGGAAAAATGAAAATGACCCACAGAAACCATCTAGAATGTTCTGTGAGGAACTGCTCTGCCTAAGTGAACATTGCCCATCTCTATCACTACACTTCAACCAATTTGACACAGTGGAGGAGCAGGACAGTTCACTCATTTCATTTTATAAAATGAACAGTGCTAACTGGACAGCTCCATTTAAATGTAGATTTTTTTTTTTTACAATTTGTGCAATGTATATTAGCTTGCTGTTCTTTTGTTAATTCCATTGATGATGATGATGATGATGATGATGAGGCAGCTGTTGGCAAAGGAGTCAACCGTCATATTTTGTCAATGATGATGCGAAAATTGAAGACTGGCTTCACTTTAAATTTGGGTTTGTAATCGGTTGCCATTCTTTTCCACACTCACCCATACACTTTATTTATATAGTGATCACATTTTCTACTCATTCTGATGGTTAATGTAAAATCAACAGAGGCTCCTGACCTGTTTCTGTATGATTTATGCACTGCACCTCTGAGACATAATTGGCTGATTAGATAATGGATGATGGTGTGTTTGACAAACTGCTTTGAGTCCATCTGCCTATCTTAACCCAGCATTCTGTCTGTGGAGTAGACCTTAGAATTTAAAAGAACAATAGCGTGCACACTTGATGGGCTGGTCTGCTTCTGAAATGTTTATTAAAATGTTTTTTTTTTTTTTTTTTACAAACACATTAGAACTGTTTTGCAGCTCAAAAGAATCAATGGTGTAATTGATATGATAACCGTAATGTCATATTTTCCCCCTCAGAAAAAAAACACCATAAAAACAAGAAATATAAATAATTTTCTCATCTTGCTCAGACTTTTAGTCCAGTGGTGGATTTAGTTAGGTAAAATGTCTAATGGAGAGACTCTTATGGCTTGAAAAGAAAAGAAAAAACTACTGCCATTAAAGACGATTGTCTTACAGTTCATATTTTTCTTAAGGGTCTTCTACCACAGAACTTTTTTAGAGCGGACAAAAACCACAGCATGTCCCCTCAGCATGTGCTGTACTACGGGACAGCATCCTGTTTCAACTGGCTGGCCGAATGTTTGGTCATTCCTTTTTACATGGAGGTCCTTGTTTTTCTGGACTGAGTTTACCAGTGATCATTCTTCTAACTGTAGGGAATGCTGACAGTGCGGCTTCAGCTCTGACACTGCAGGACTGCCCAGACATAGACCACAGGGAAACCATTAGTTTGGTGAGTACTTGCAACTTAATGAAGTACTTTAGTACAAGAGTTTTACTTTTTGTAGGAAGATGTCACTGAATGATTGTAATTTTTTTTTTCACATTTTCAGTTTGTTCTTGCAGCTCAAGAAAACAGAAGTCACAGAAGAAATGACTCAATTGACAGATCTTTGCCTTTTCTGGGATCTTCCTGTTTCATCGTTGAGTAATCAAGACTGGCTGTTTAAACAGCTATTGTCGCATGCTATAAGTTTTGTGGTTTTGTTTAACAATGTTGTGGCCAGAGTGTGCTCCATACTCCTTGCTCCGTATGCAGGGAATGTCGGTTAAAGGAACTTACGGTAGCATAAACACCTCTGTATGGAACTCCAAAGTGTTCAAAATTAAATAAATAAATAGGACATGCTGAAATAAATAACTCTATGAATAAATAAGACACAGATATGAAATATGAGAATGATATTGTTAAATAATTGAACACATTATTTTGGAAAAAAGCTTATTACTGTGAAAAATATTGCTCTCCGCTATATAAATTGATTTATTATTATGAAATAATATTTCATGGTCATTATTTCTTCCAATAGCAGAGATTATCGCACAGGCATTTTATTTAATTCCAGCTATTTTTATTCCAAAATGTCATTTTTTCAAAGTCAGTCTTTATTTCAAAATCTCGTTATTACCGATCGCCTATTTATTTCATAATGTAACTTTTCAGCAGAATGAGTCGTTCTGTCAATCAGTGCCAGTGGGTTGGACCTGCGCATCTATTGGCTGATCCTTTAACATCGATTAGTTTCGCTGGATACCTGCTCCGCGGACCGCTGCTACAGCTAGCAACAACGTGCTAGGTAGTGGCAAAAAGGCCATCTGGAGCACTGAGCGTTTTCCCGGTGGGCCGCTGGCCAATGCCCAGTCAGTCTCTTTTTTACGCAGATAGATGAGTGCGTTGATCGTATGGGCGCCGGCGACAAAGAGCGTGTGTTTTGTAACGGCCACTACCTTGTTGTATTATGTATGTACAGTATGTTGCTCTTTAAGCGTTGCTGAGGAGTTCAATTCAATTAAATTAAATTTTATTTGTATATCGCTTTTACCAATTGAAATTGTCGCAAAGCAGCTTTACACAATCAAAAGAAGTAAGTTTGTATAAAATGTGAATGTGTATGAATCAAAATGATAAGATTGTCCCTGATGAGCAAGCCGAGGGCGACGGTGGCAAGGAAAAACTCCCTGAGATGGTAATAGGAAGAAACCTTGAGAGGAACCAGACTCAACAGGGAACCCATCCTCATCTGGGTGATAACGGATAGCAGGGACTGATCAGCATAATACCGTGTAAAACTAGAAGTTTCAGTATAACAGGAGATGTGTTTAAATTAAATGGAGTCCAGTTTGTTCCTGGAGGCTCAGGTAGACTGTAGGAAATTACAGTCCTGAGCTATTGAACAACTGAAGTCACAGGTCCCCAGAGAACAGCTGTCTGCATCAGTCAAGGACAGGACAGTCTTCGTGGAAACCATCCCCAGCCACCACACACATCACAGGCAGACCACACGGGGCATCCATGCGACAAGATCTCCAACCAGAAGCAGGACTCCAGGACGGGTTAGACAGGTCCAGCGGGCAGAGGGGTCTGGATCACTGACCCTGGATCAACCAATCACCTCACCGTCAACAAACCTGTGATCAATGAGAGTGGGGAAGACAGCATCTAAACATACCATTTCACCAGAATACTCTACGTCTATGAGTCCCCCAGATCTGCTCCTTTACCTAAGGGTAATCTATTTACAAAAATCTTGGCTAAATAAATAGGTTTTTAGCCTAGACTTAAACACTGAGACTGTGTCTGAGTCCCGAACATTAATAGGAAGACTATTCCATAACTTTGGGGCTTTGTAAGAAAAAGCTCTGCCCCCTGCTGTACTTTTAATAATACGTGGTACTGACAAGCAGTCTGCATTCTTTGATCGAAGTAGGCGTGGCGGATCGTAAGACATTAGCAGTTCACTCAGATACTGCGGCGCGAGATCGTTTAGTGCTTTATATGTCAAGAGTAGTATCTTAAAATCGATGCGAAATTTCACAGGGAGCCAATACAGTGTAGATAAGATAGGGGTGATGTACTCATATCTTCTGGTTTTAGTGAGGACTCTTGTTGCTGCATTCTGTACTAACTGAAGCTTGTTTATACACCTAGTTGAACAACCAGACAGTAAGGCGTTACAATAGTCCAACCTAGAGGTTATAAAAGCATGAACTAGTTTTTCTGCATCATTTAATGACAATATATTTCTTATCTTGGCAATGTTTGGTGAAAGAAAGCTATCCTGGTGATATTATCTACATGAGCTTCAAACGAAAGGCTGGAATCTATAATCACACCAAGGTCTTTTACTGTTGCACTTGATGGAACAGAAAGGCCATTTAAAGTTACAGTGTGATCAGAAAGCTTACTTCTAGCTACTTGTGGTCCTATGACCAGAACTTCTGTCTTATTGGGATTAAGCAGAAGAAAATTAATTCACATCCAATCTCTTATGTCCTGCACACATTGCTCAATTTTAGCAAACTAGTTTTTCCTCATCTGGTTTTGCTGAGACGTATAATTGTGTGTCATCAGCATAACAATGAAAACTAATACCATGTTTACGAATTATGTTGCTCAGAGGAAGCATGTAAAGGGAAAAAAGCAGTGGGCCTAAAACTGAACCCTGTGGAACACCAAAATCCACTTGAGAACATGAGGAATGGTCACCATCTAGATCTACAAACTAATAACAATCAGTCAAATTGGATCTGAGACACAAGAGGGCAGTTCCCTTAATTCCTACTACATTTTCTAATCTGTGAAGGAGAATATGGAGAGTGTGCGCTGGAGGTGTGCGCATGAGGAGGAGAGAACGGAGTAGGAGCTCAGGTGTGCTGTTCCCCCCGAAACGCTCTATTGTTTTATCCTTTTCATTACTTTTTTGTTATGTTTTGTATTATAATTTAGTGACGCTGAAAAGGCTGATAAAGGTTTTGTGCTGAATGCTATTGTTGGCTCTGAGCTCTTTTTTTCCCCCGGCTATCCGACGCAAAGCGGCACAGTTTGTGTGAATATGTGTATTTTTATTTTATTTATTTGTGTATTGTAATCCTATTCCATTATGTGTTCTGAAACACACCCCCTTTAACTTTTAATTTACAAAGGGAGAGATATGGATCCTTTCTCGATACAGCAAAGAATGAATAATTGCCATGGATGAAAATGGAAAATAGAAAAGGTGGAGCTGAAAATTTACGCGACAAGCAGATGCTGTGAAATTCTTCAAATTAGCAGATTATGCCTTTGGCGTGAGGGGAAATTGCAGTTCCGCAGGCTCTGACAGCTCTAACATTACGGTCAGGGACAGCGAGTCTGGATCCAGCAGCCTCAGGGTCAGTGATGATGTTGACCAGCACGTCTCCCCTTCTATACCCGAGCCAAGTGAAAAGGATCGCAATCGATGTTTATTTTAGCAGATCAGATAGAGAGGGATAATTTACCAGTAGACACAGTTCTGCCACCTACTGCATAGGATACGTATTGCACCATCAGACCTAAATCGATACTTAATGCGCTAATACTTACGTCTGAATAAAGGAGCAACCAATCACACAGCTGGCTCCGCCCTATCGCTCTTGATTGGCAGACAAAGTCATTCTGCTGAAAAGTTGCATTATGAAATAAATAGGCCATCGGGAAAAACAGGATTTTGCAATAAAGACTGACTTTGAAAAAATGACATTTTGGAATAAAAACAGCTTAAATAAAATGCCTCTGCAATAATCTCTGTTATTGGTAAAAAAATAATGACAATGAAATATTATTTCATAATAAAAAGTACATTCATATAGCAGAGAGCAATATATTTCACAATAATAAGCTTTTTTTCAAAATGCTTTCATTAGTTCACAATATCATTCTCAAATTACAGATCTGTGTCTTATTTATTCATACAGTTATTTATTTCATCATGTCCTATTTATTTATTTATTTTTGAACACTTTGGAGTTCCATACCAGGGAGACGCAGTGACTTATGGGAAATTTTTCATCACCGTCCCTTTGAACTGAGCAGTTTCGCTCCCTGTGGTTTGGAATCACACTTAATATGGCTGAACACCCTGTGTAGGGCACTTCGCAGGGAACATAAGGTCGATCGGACATACCAGTTTCAAGGAAAGGTTGTCACCCATTATTTTGTTCAGGTTTCCTCCCACAGTCCAAAGATATGCAGGTTAGGCTAATTAGCATGTCCAAATTGCCTGTAAAAAAATTATGAATAGAGATCACTTGAATACTTGGCGAAATTGCATGTTAAGAAAATCAACAGGAAAAACCTTAACTATGTTTAATAATAAAAGTAAGAACATTTCCAAATACAGGGGATCCCAGCTTGTGAACATTCGAGTTCAAGCATGCAGTCAACACAAGGTAGCATTGTCCCTTTAATGGATTCCCTTAAACAAGGTCAGCTGACTCAGCTACATATCTGGATTTAACGGCACTGTCATGTGACAGTATAATGAGGAACCAAATTTCTTACATTGTATACAGTATTTAACTGTCCATAGTATGCCTCTAAATAGATAGAAATTATTTAATATAGTACTTTAATATTTGTTTTGATTATTTGTTTTAATTATACATTATACATAATTATACAACTGTGTGATTTTACAATGATTTTGACCTTATATATCAAATAGTAACTAATGTGCTGTAAAGTTTTTAAAGTTGCGTAGTAGAAGAAGTGAGTTGCTCGGTCTGGCCGCTATGCTTTGGTAAGCTTTTCTGGCGCCAGGAGACACACATGTGTTGTCTGTCAGAAAGGTCTCTGCAAAAGATGTGGTTTTTCTATGTTTGACCATCGACATCTGTTACTACAAAGAATATAAACCACTGTAAATGTCCTGGTGAGATCCTGAAGAATAAAAAGAGAGGAATATAGAGAGGTGTCCGTCCAGAGACGAATCACAAGATGTTGGCTCGAGTTAGGATGAGAGGGGGAAGGAGACAGAGGGAGATAGAGAGAGAGACATAAAGAGAGAATGGGAAGGTGAGCGTGGGACCGTTCACACCTTTAAGAACAGACGCAAGAGGAGACAGGAAGATTTAACATGTTAATATCAGATCTATGAGGAAGAGAGCAAGAAAGTAGAAATAGATATTAATTAAATCAGCGCATGATCATGCAAATATATATTCTTCATATCACTATTGCTATTGTTATTTTAGAGTAATCACATTGATCTGATTACTGGATTGATTATTTTATATGATTAGTTTTTGAACCTATACTATTCAGATCAGAACTATTTACATGATTTCATTTAGTTATGCATATATAGTTGACTATACGTGGAGACTGTACTTGCTGAGATTGAGGCTCTCTCTCTCTCAATCTGAGATTGAGGCGCCCTCCTTTACTGCCTTACTGTGGGTTTATGGGCACTCTGCCACCTAATGACAACACTTTTACCCCACCTTCACCCACCATCAGCGTTCCCACCTCTCTAGTTCGCTTCTCTCCTTCTTCCTCTGAGGATGATTTTCCCGCAGACTAGTGATTAATTTGCTTTTTCTTTCCTTTTTTCAAAATGATAAATATAATGTATGTTTTTATTACTTTATCCACTCTTGAAAGCAGAAGTCTGGCTTTTTGCACTCTATGTCCCAATCAAAGCAGAACTGAAAATTTATTTGTATTTCTCTGCCTTCATTTTCTGTATTTTTCCACTTCATTAAAGTTCCTCAATTACTTGAACTACTTACACACTACTACTTACACACTATCGTTATGAATATACAACTATAAAATAAAATAAAAAAGAAGTAAATATTAGTATTACTAGTTTTTCTAGAATTATTTTAATTATTGCTTTGTTTCCTATCCCTGCCTTCTACTTGTATATTTCTCACTTCCTTAATTTGTCATGCAGGCGCCTTTTCTTTTATTGTAACGAGCGGATCAAGGCCTCTTGAACAGAGGTCTTCTGGGTATTTAGTAAGTCACACTTGAATACAAGTGTAGGCCAATAAACATTTTCCACAACACTAGCTCTCTGCACAAGAAAATCTATCAGCATCTTTTCTGAGGCTGAGGAAGGCGCAGCATCCACCATCGATTCTCACAATCTTCTACAGAGGGACTATCGAGAGCATCATGAGCCTGATACACACACACACACACACACACGCACTCACACACACACACACACGTACCCGCATTCAGATAAACATTCACCTCAACATAATGGGACTGGACTGATAAATACGCACACGCATATACAGTAGTACACACTGATTTACAACCATCCAGCAAATTTCAACACCAACCTGAAATTGCTTTTTTTTTTTTTTTGCACAAATATTTATATAATTAGCTGCTTTATGCACAAGGACTCTTTTCTCTGCTGCTAGTAATGTTTAACTTTTTTTTTTTAACTACCATGTCATTAACTTGCATTACCACAGTATATTGCATTGTGTATAGTGCACTTTATGTTGTCTTGAGTTGTCTTTTGTATAGTAATGTCTCTTATATAGTACTTAGATTTGTTTTTGTTAAATTATGGTGTCAACTTGGTTTGTCTTAAGTAGTCAGCTAATTAGGTGTCCTAGTTAGCTAGTTGGTTTCTGTTAATTTATGTTGCATGTATGTAGCACCTTGTTCCTGGAGGAACACCATTTAGTTTCACTGTGCACTGAACTATGTACAGTATGGTTGAAATGACAATAAAAGCCTACTTGACTTAGCTTTACTTGACTTTATACACATGTATAAGTAAAAAAAAAAGGTTTAACGTACTTCACTTTTGTTTTTGATGAAGGTTTCATTCATTTCTGAGGAAGAGAAATAAATATCCCCTGCAGAGTGTTCCCACCCTGACAGCTTCCAGTTTAACAACCAGCTCCAGCTTACCTGTACACCTGTATATACACAGTCTAACTCACTGCTCCACAATTAGTTTCCCCAAGAGCTACGTTTTGTCAGGCATACCAAAGCAAGGGCTAAAATGTCCAAAGTTAAACAGTCACATTGCAAAAATACTGAGAAATACACATCTATATACAGTATATAAATGATTCATGTTAACCCTGATAAATAGGACATCTGCCATCTAGTGTCGAAATCCTGAATCTGCATTTGGTACTAATTGGAAGGGATTGTGGGAAGTAAAACAGCATTAACAAACTTGTGAACAGGTTTCTTTTTTGGGGGGGCTTTTAATAGTCGCCTGTAAATAGCCATAAAAAAGTGTTGGAAAAGCACCGAGTGTAAGCTCGGCCGTGATCACATGACTGCTGCTTAATTAGGAGATCAGGTCGATCTGGTCCAAGCTCTTTAACTTTTTTTCTTTCTTCGTCCGATCGGCTTGCGAAGGGGTATTTTAGCAAAGAAATTACAGAATTTCCTTTCATATTTAGCTGGCTTCCACGTCAATCACTATTCAATACATTAACTAACCATCTGCTGACCGTTAATTAGACTCGTTAAGAATGGTCCAATCACTTGAGCCCAAATATTTTTTAAAAAATATTGATTCGCTAAGAACAAAAGAGGGAGGGTTCAGGGCGCACAGTGCTGCACCCCAAGGATGATTTAAAAATTCCAATCAGAGCTCAGCCTCAAGTCACATGCTTTTCAAAAATTCACGTGCCTAAATAGACACTCATTTGTCTGGCGCTCCGCGTACACGAACACAAATGAACATAATACAGTTTAGATATTTTTTCTTGTAAATAAATTATATTAAGAAATACAGCGGAATATTGTGACTCAATGACCTTATTTCATTATTAAAATAAATAATTATTATGTTAAATAATTACATGTTAAAGTAGCATTCTTCTCTGCCTAACTTTAAAGGCTCCCCTGCGCCCCGTATTGACCGTATCCCGATGGGGGAACCAACTTCGACACAACACCGGCCGCTAATTCTTGTAAAGCGCATTAAAATAAGATCTCTTTATATAAAAAGGAATAGCAAATTAGACCATTAAACACACTGATGTAAACAATCACTTTCAGGGCGAGAAGAGATAGGAAGGTAACAGCATGGAAGGTTTAATACGTTAATATCAGATCTATGACTAAGAGAGTAAGAGAGTTATTATTCAATTATTTCATATTCCATTATTTTTTATCATATTCATAAGTGTAGAGCATCATTTGAATCTGTAAAGAGTCTATTTTAATTTATGTACACTCACAATATAAACAAAACATTCTGTTTTTGTAAAATAAATAAAATTAAATAAACAGGGTGCGCTTTCAGCCGTCTCAGTCTCCACCAATATCTTTCTTAAACACTTCACTAAAATTAACTGAAAGTCCACGAATACTTCACACACTGACATGATAAATATATCTACAGAAAGCGAGAAGAAATCGAAGTATGCGAGAGTTTGTAAAGAGTAAAGTTGTAAAGTCTTTTCCAAGGAAGATCGGGAGGCTCGAGCCAAACTATGGCCGCTGGTCCAGGACACCAGGAGTAAGGGGAAGAGAAGGAAGGCTACGCTCTGATTGACAACCAAAGAGTGGACACGAACTGAACATTATGTGTGATTGATTTTGACCTCTCAGGTATGCTGATGTTGAATCAGCTTTAATGTTTAATATGTTCCCTGATTGTTAAGGGTTATTGCACTAAACGTTTTATACAGGACACAGCTGCTCGTTCCTGCGTGTCTTCTTCATTTTCTTTTTCTTCAATAGTTCTATAGACAAGCTTTATTTTATCTTCTATTCGTTGAACGTTAGGGGGCTGAAAAATAAATTGTAAAGCGTAAGGCAATTTTTCTTTTCTTCAAGGAGCAAAAGGCTAACTGTGTCTTTCTGCAATAGACCCACTCGGCGGAGGCTGACACAAAGATCTGGAAATTACAGTGGGGAGACCCTGTTTTCTTTAGTCATGGTACATCTCATTCTGCTGGAGTGATGATTTTATTTAATAGGTTTTTTTAAATTGATGGGTTAACGGTGGAATTTTACTCCTTTTTCTGGCAAGACATTAGATCAATGCTCTTCAAGGTGTATCTACGTAGAATGTATATCATCGAATAATCTTTCACCCACAAAGAAACAAGGTCTCATCACTTTAATCCCAAAGCCCAACAAAGACAAACTTCTATTGGATAATTGGAGACCCATAACCCTTCTGTGCAATGATTATAAATTATTGGCTCATATTTATGCAAACCGTTTAAATGAGTGTTTAACACATTTAGTGGATGAGTGTCAGTCGGCATTTATAAAAGGAAGAAATATACATAATCATATTACACTGATTCTATCGTCACTTAATCAAGACTGAAAGTTTGGTGTTGTTTTTGGACTTTTATAAGGCCTTTGATACTGTTGAACATCCCTTTTGGCTTAATTGGGTTTTGGGACAAACTTTTGTAATGTGATCAAAATGTTTTACTGTAATATCTATAGCTCTGTTTCGCTTAACCCTGGAATGACGCCTAGGTTTGAGGTGCAGCGAGGTATTCGTCAGGGTTGCCCTATTTCCTCTAAACTGTTCATCCTGACCACTCAATTGCTGGCGCTGATCATCCAAATTGACCCTATTCTGCAAAGTATAAACATTTTTGATAAAGAATTCAAAATAAGTCAATTTGTGGATGATACAGCTCTGTTTTTAAGAGATAAATCCATGGTTGTTAAGGCTCTCAACATTATCTCATTCTTCTCCCAGGCTTTAGGACTGTGTCTGAATGTTAAAAAATGTGAATTGCTACACACATGTTCTGATTTTCATATAGCTTCAATAACAGTAGAACCAGAAGTGAAGTATTTAGGTTTAGTGATATCTAAAAACATGATTAGAAGAGAAGATACCAACATCTCTGGTCGTATTGTTGACATGAAGAGATCTCTTAGTCGTTGGCTGACGAGTGATATCACTATATTTGGTAGAGTCATTCCTTCCAAAGTCAAAGATCTTTCTAAATTAATTTACCCATGTCACTCTCTGTATGTTTCTCCCCAAAACATTAAGAAAGCCAACTGAGTTATAAAACAAAACCCACTATATTAAAAGATCAAATTTGGTGAAAGATTATGTTAAGGGTGGTGTTACAGCCTTAGACTTTGAATCAATGATAGGAACTTTTAAGATTAACTGGCTCAGAGCTTGTTTATCTCAGCCTGATTCCATGTGGTTTCATATACCCAGATCTTTATTTAAGGCATTAGGAGGAATTGATTTTTTATTAAAATGTGACTTTGAGATCAATAGAATTCCTGTTAAATTATCTAGTTTTCACAAACAGATCCTTTCTTTCTGGAAAATAATGTTTACACACAACTTCTCTCCCCACATGTCAACACTATGGAACAATAGAGTGATAACTGTTAACAGAAAGTCAATGTTTACTTGAAACTGGTTTGAGAGTGGTATTTTGTTTGTGACTGACTTGTTGCACTCCGATGGTCCTCTGTTGGATTATGTATCGTTTTTGAAGAAGTGTAATTTAGGTTGTTTGTTTAGGTTGTTTAGTTTATTCGCAGATAGAATACAGGAAGGTTTGTCGTGCTATCCCATTGGCTTTAAGACAGCTAATATGCAACATAATGTGATGCCAAATTTAAATATTGGTAATTGTATCTAAATGATAGCAAATGTAACAATAGGGTTATTAGCGTAAACTTTAAATTAATTATTTTCCATGATTTTGACTCAGGTAGGCATTTGCAGGCTTTTCATGGGGATCAGTCACTCATGGAAAAGGTGTTTTCTAAATTTATAAAGTGGCCTGTTTCCCCAAAAGTTAAAGAAACTCATTTCAAGATAATTAATAATATATACCCAGTGTCTGAATTTCTAAAGAGAAGGTTTAGATTTGAGGTGGACCTGTGTTCTTTCTGTGATTCAGCCTGTGAAACGTTAGAACACCTGTTTTTTCTATGTCCTGTGTCAGCTGATTTTTGGTCAGAAATACACACTTGGTTATCACTCAAGATCAATGATATTCCACAGTTTGCTACTGTAATTAACATTATCGTCCTTTAAGGTAAATACCATATACGTTGTAGTAAGTGGAGAAATAGTAAACCGTCTTTCATATGGTTCATAAATGACTTTAAACAATACTTCATGTCACTTAAGAAACTGAAATCAAACAAATCAATAAGGATCTGTGATGACATTTCTCATTTGTTATAGTTTTGATCTATGCCTCCATTGCCGTGCTCTCTGTTGTTCTGCACTCATTTTTTATTACTGTGAATCTTTTTATCCCCCATTCTTTTCATTTCTTTTCGTTTCATTCCTTTCATTCTTTTGCTGTTGTATTGTAGTCTTTGAATGTTGATTTATTTTATCATCTTGTACTGTATTGTATTTTATTTGTTTGTTAATTAAAAAATTAAAAAATAAATAAAAATCTTCCGTGACTTTTGACATAGCATCAGGGGCGGACTGTGACCAAAAAGTGGCCCTGGACTTCCTGACCCACAGCAGCCCACCACATCCCACATCATAACACACTGGCTCATTAATGTGGAGATTTATTTTTAACACACCTTACTAGAATAAAAATATAACGCAATACAGATATAGAGGCTTTTTAAGCATATTATTTGAAGTATCACTGAACATATATTGGGTCATATTTGTAAAACAAAGGAAAAAACATTAAGACAAACAACATATAAAACTATAAAGACAATATTTTAGCTAGTCAGGAGGTATCATCTTGATGCAGTCAGTGTAAGATTTACCACTTATCAATATAAGCTGCAAGTGCAGCACGGTCAGTGATGATGAACCAGTGCCTGCTAATGATGACCAACACCTCTCCCCTGATATACCAGAGCCAAGGGAAAAGAATAGGAATCAAACTGAACAGGTCATCTGGAATCAAATCAGTAGCAGCATCAGCTCATGCTAGTAAATATTTTAGTCAATATTAATAAAAAATAATATTTTCTCAGCCTTAATTTGAATTAATATTGACTACAATAATCATTAAAATGAGTAACTAGTTTACTAGCCCATACTTTTAAATAAAGCAAGTTAAAAAAGAAATATTCTCAATTTATGTAATCCGTCTAAATCCAAGGAGCGACATAGTCTTTCCGGCGCACGTAATTATCTGGTAATGCGGTGATGGGTTGTTCATGAATCTTTAACGTGACTCAGAAGAATGAGTAGTCTCGGAGAGTTATTCGTTCATTTTCTACTGGGCCCGCATGCGCAAATCATGGCAAAACTCCCGTATGTATGTAAAAATCGTCCACACGTTCTTTTACGCACGTACGTATGTTTATTATAACACACATGTGCACATGCCTAAAGCAAAAGCAAGTGTCATTAGAGATGTTCCTTGTTAAAGCAGCAATGTTTCCAGTAATGTGTGTGTGTGATGAGAGAGGAGGGAGGGCTACTGTGTAAGACGCAAGGTAGATCTTGTCCCATTATAATCTCAAAGGGTGAGAGTTTGGTTGTAGAATTGGGTGTCGTTCTAATTTCACAAATCACAGACGGTAACAGATCAACACAGTTCTTACCTTTATACATCATGTCTTTGGTCAGTCTGTCTCTGTCACGAACTGGTACGACAGGCAGTTCGGGCGGGTGTTATTGCCGTGGGCAGAAAAAGCAAGCATAAGCGCAGAGGGGTTGTTTTTAAACATAAAAGTCTTTAATTAACAAAAAGGAACGAACAAAACATACTTGGACTCTGGACAGAACACACGCATACACAGTCTCTTTTAGCATTCCACATGATTATCAGCATTTCAGACCTTTGTAAGCATTTCAGACCACTTACAGTAGGACTGACACGAAGACTAGGGACTGCACGGGACTGGAAGACTAGGGACTGCTCGGGACTGGAAGACTAGGGACTGCACGGGACTGGAAGACTAGGGACTGCACGGGACTGGAAGACTAGGGACTGCACGGGACTGGAAGACGAGAGACGGGGCGGAACTGGAGTCCTAAAGACGGAGGGAACACACACACACACTAGAGGCTAGGGGCCCACCCTAGAGACTAGGGGAGCACACAGGAAGCTAGGGGGGGCATACTGGAGGCCTAGGACATACACATAAAACACACCGCACAGTACACACACAAATCCACAAAATAAACCAAAAAACACACTTACACAATACTCAAAATACAGAACAAAACAGAGCCCAAATAAAGTAACATAAGTAAAATAAAACTTAACCAAACCAAAACAGAACCAAACCAAAAGACATGCCCACTGACAGGATTAATGCTCGACCTAGTTTCCCAGAACATCCAGCTATTTATAACAATACTAATGAGCTACCTCGGTTCAGGTGAGCTTCAGCATCACCTGACCGAGGTGCCTTCTAATAAACTGAGTCGACTAATAAAAAACTACAAAACAACAACAAACATGTGCGCACAGTGACCTCTGGTGGTAGTCTCTTACAGTCTCTGATTGTTCTGTTCATCCTTTCTACCACACCAGAACTTTGAGGATGTGAAATTTCCAATCAATGCTTAAACATTTACAAAATTTTTGTGCCACTGTGGAGATGAAGGGAGTGACATTATCGCTGTCAATAGATGTTGGAATAACGTATCTAGGAATTATTAATTTAGCCAGAATTTCACCTACTATTGTTTCTTTTGAGCATGAAAATGCCTCTACACATTTAGAAAATATGTCCACAATATTAAGCAGAATAGACGCAGTAGGTCACATTATCATTAGGACTAGATCAAGAGACATCAACATAAATCTGTGTGACATGCTGTAAAGAAGGAGAAGACGAGTCAGAGCGACTGCAGAGGTAGTGGTGATCTCATGTACACAGTCATGATCAGTCCAGTCTGGTTGGGTCTGATCAGGGACACAGAGTGACATAAGACGGTGTAAGAGGACAGCTGGAGTGTTAACACCTTTAAGAACAGATGCAGGAGGAGACAGGAAGATAGCAGCATGGATGATTTAACATGTTAATATCAGATCTATGAGCAAGAGAGGAGAAATAACTCCTTTATATCAAATAATTCTCTTACAGCCTCATTCTGTACATCGAGCTGGTCAGTGCAAATACAACTCCATTCATCTCACACTCAGAAATAAAGATACTGACCTCTACTGTGTCCTGTTTATTCACTATGGATTGGTTTTGTACTTTTGTTGAAGCTTTAACTAGTTTTAAGCCTAAATCTTTAGTGGTCTTTAATGGGTTACTAATTAATCATTGATTAAACTAATAATTTAATTCAACTGAATTGAGTAATTAATTATTTTAAACAAATGTACTTATGTTGGAGGACACAGTGGCTCAGCGGTTAACACTGTTATCTTACGTTTCCAAGGTTGAGGGTTTGAATCTCACCTCCAGTCTGTGTGTGTGGAGTTTTCATGTCCTCACTGTACTTGGTACTGCAGGTTTCCTCCACACACAACAGTTTCCTCCTAAAGTCCAAAGACATGCAGTGTATTCCAGTTGCTGTTTCCAAATTACATGTAGTGTGTGATTGTGGCGGCATGGTGGCTTAGTGGTTATCATGTGGCCTTGCACCTCCACGGGTTCGTTTCCTGTCCTGGGTCTGTGTGCATGGAGTTTGCATGTTCTTCCCGTGCTTGGTGGGTTTCCTCCAGGTGCTCCAGTTTCCTCTGAAAGTCCAAAGACATGCAGATTAGGCTAACTGGCAATCCTAAATTCCCCATAGTCTGTGTGTGAGTGTGAGTGTGTCCAGGGTGTACCCCGCCTCATTCCCTAAGTCTCCCAAGATAGGCTTCAAGCCCTCCGTGACCATGTGTACAGCATAAAACAGTTTGTGTCTGCTTGTGTGTGTGTGTGTGTGTGTGTGTGTGTGTGTGTGTGTGTGTGTGTGTATGTGTGTGTGTGTGTGTGTGTGTGTGTGTGTGTGTGTGTGTGTGTGTGTGTGTGTGTGTGTGTGTGTGTGTGTGTGTACTCCAGGACTGCAGCAACCCTATCCAGGATAAGTGATTAAGATAATGAATGATTATAACTGTTGCTGGTTACAATATAATGTCAAAGAAAGTGTTTATGGATGGAATATCACAACTTTATTTTTTATTCCAAAGAAGAAAGTCTAAAACCTCAAAAAATTGGATGTGTGTTGTTGGAAGAAGCAGTGGTGATCAGTGATTGGTCATTGGGAAGAGGTACATACTAAAGTCACAAACATGTACTATTGCTGGTATCACCACAGAGACAAGGAAAAGTACAGTTTGTTATCTTTTTAGCTCAGTGGTTAAGACTTGGACTACAAATCAGAATCACATTTCAAACTCCAGCACAACCAACCTATCTATGCTATGCTCCTTGAGCAAGGCCCTTAATCCTCAACTGCTCAGATGTATAATGAGATAAATGAAAGTCGCTCTGGATGAGGACGTTCGCCAAATGAAATAAATGTAAATGTAAACCTGTTGGCTCAGTGCCAAACTGATGAGACCGACTTGAATGTAATAAATGAAATCTGAATGTTATTGTTGGAATTTGTGTCACAACATTTAAAACTGAATTTCATACTTACATTTCAAACAAAGGAAAAAATTCAAAAGGTTTACAGTTTACAGAAATTTGTTTGAATTTTAACTGAAATCCGTAAAATTCAGCTTCGATTCCAAGTTCAAATTTAATTTTTACGATACAAGTGCAAAGTAACGTTCAACTTCAGATTTTTTTTTGCATTTAATTTCTAAATTCTCCACAACAATCTCCACAACTCCTTTTAGAGTTCATTACTCAGTGAAAATAGTGTAACAGTAATTTAACGTGAGATAATTGACCCTTAATGACCTCTGATGTTGTGGTCTATAAGCTCATTAAAGGTTCACCACATGTCTTTAGTCCTCAGGTAAAAATACACACTAAAGGTAGAAATGATGTTCCACCTGAGCAGCGAGACAGAGTGGCCTTATACTCTGAGACTGTGGAGAAAATCACATTCTGCTGTTTTGTAACTAAATTGTGCATTTTGTCAAAACTTCAAGGTCACAAATGAAGTATATGTAGATCACAAATGATGTGACTGACGATTTATTTGTAACAGCCTACAAAGGTCTGAGCCAAAGAATCTTAAAAGCAGCTTAATATAAAAAATATATATTACTGTAATTTATACAACTAATCAGTGGACGACATGAACAGACTATCAGGGACACATTGTCTTATTTAATTTCTATTCAAACTGCAATTCAGTACAAACTATTCATTAGTGAACAAAAGGAAAAAAGCAACAGCGCAACCCTGAGCAGAATAAAGTGTTTACTGAAGAGAATGAATGAATGAATGAACACAAGATGGTGGTTTAATGTCGCTGCTTGGAGACTAAACTGTTCTGAGCAAACAGACCAGCAGAAGCTTCATTACTGAGTGATAAGTGAAGTCAGAAGTTTAGCGTCACTCATTATTTCTTCTCTTTTTGTAGTAAACTGCTGCAACTAATTTCACATGATCAGATTTACTCTCACTCTCCGTCTCTTCCTCTGTCGCTGTACAATGCTGAAGGACACTGCAGCGCTTTATGGTTGTTTTACAAGTGTTTCTTCCCAGCGCTGAGTATCAGGAGGGGAGGCTGAGTGTTATCCTGGAGACAGAGACATGAAGGGGGTTTGTGGTGCAAGTAAACATTAGAGAAAGACTGAATAGAAAAGAAAGACAGGATGATGGAGATGATTAGAATATCATGATTGCAGATGTTTCTGTGTTGTGTGATTTCTCCTGTCTTTTACTCCTCATGCTCACTGGAGTGTTTTGTGTTCTGTCGGTTGCCAGTAGTTGTATTTTCCCTCTTTTTGGTGTGTATCAGAGGGACATTAGGGACAGGGTTACTGTTAGTGGTATTGTCTGTAGGGACGTGGTGTTTTATACTCGCAGTGTTTTCTGTGTGTGTGTTGTGTTTATCAGCGCTGTGAGATCAGAGATCAGCACTCGTGTTGCAGGGGCAGATAGAGGGGGAATTTGGACCATGACGTCTTTCACTCGTATTCTGTTTTTTATTATCCTGCTTACGAGGTTTTTCTTGGTCAGGAAAATAATTATTATACATCTGTCATCGAGGAAGTGTTTCTGATTAACCATAAAAGAGTCTCTGGTTCTGTATGATTTCATGACATCATCTCATTTCATCTGACTAAAGAGTTTATAAAGCATGTGTAGGATGTTATAGATGGATGGCACTAATTAGGAGAATGTCTACAAAAGAATATCCAAAGCATCAGCATGAGACATTGTTACAGCCGCCATCAACAAGTGCAGAAGACAAAATGCTTTGAGAAGTTTTTCTTTTTCTGTGAATGACTTGAAGGTCCCTGTGCACTAGAGATTGATGTATAGACCTGGAGCATTTGTACGAGGGATAGTGGAGGAAAAATGTCATATCATGATGTGCTAAGATCTTAGACTCTTAACATAAAACACTGAGTGCTGGATTACAACGTAAAGATGAGTTTAAAAAGTTATTATTATTTAAGGGGGGCGTATACTTATGCAATTAGGTTAATACATATTTTCCCTTTTTTTTCCTCTTAAATGTTTTAATTGTCTTTCACATCGATTTTGTCGGTTGCTGTTTCACATTAAAGGTGGAAATCTGACATGATTTATCATCACATGAGTCTTTACATCACACACTCTTGCAGTTCTAACAGGGGTGTGTAAACTTCACTTTATCTGTATTCACTGGTGGAAGAAAAGTCATTGTTTTACCAACTTTAAATGACATTTTCACAGTTCCTAGCTTACAAAGTTAAGTCTTGATCAATAATTGGCCGATTTAAAACCCTTTCCAGTGCTCACCCACCTCAGTCCCTCTGCGTCTATCTGTGTTTATAGATGAGGTGATGATGTTCATGGCATGCATGGGTATGGTTAGGACTTTAACTCTCGAGTGCTTTGGCTCATTCCACCCCAGGGAGGCCATTAGCTCCAGTTTAACACATGATTGTGAATCTTACCTCCATCAGCAGAGACAGAAAGCCGTCACCATGAGAGGGAGAGGACGCTACAGTGGATATTAGTGAGGTATAATCAGGTGTTTCATGAATATTTAATATTCACTTCTTGTCTTTCTGTCAGCACAAATAATGAATCAGCAGATAATCATTTAGAAACACAAGCTCGGTTATGAATATCATGTCATCCAGGAGTATTGGACATGATTAGTCTAAAAGAGCTGTGATGTGACTTCATTCATAATGATCTCTGAGTCACACTCATTAAAAATCAAAGAAATAATAAACCTGTGACTTCAGCATTGGTGATCCATATTCATATTCCAGAAAATGAGAAGAAACAGATAGAAGAAGAAGAAGAGATGAAGAAGCTGAGCTTCACCTGTAACCTGAAGATCCTGGAGCTGTTACATCATGGTAAGAACTACTGCAGTTTTCATGATGATTGTGTTGGTTTAAGTTGATTTAATTAAGAATGTTGGGTTCAGAATGATCTCATTACTACTCAGATTGTAGTGATCCTGACTATAGCACAGTTTATTTATACTCAGTATTTCTGTAATATCATCATATTAAAAGTCACCAAAAATCTAAGTTTAATAAACTCATGTCTAGACATTTGAACTTATTTTAAGCTCGTTCTGTGAGAACATGAGAATTGTGTCAAAGAAAATGTCTAGAAATAGGTTTAATAATCTCGTTTGGTTTATTGTTATTTGGTCTTATAGTAAAAATACTATATCAAGATATTACACACATGCAGACATAAGTGTGATTACAGAGAACTTGTAATGAACATAATATGAATATAAGAGGAAAATGTTTAGTTAGAAATTGAGAAGAAAAACACTAACACCATTTATCAGAAATGTCTCTTATATTCTGTCTATGACGGAGATCCACACTGATGCTGGGGACGTGCACCGTCCCGTCCTCCCCCTCGTCCAAGAGACACAAACACACAATCAGGTACAGTTTCCTTGCTTGACTCTTGAGTGATAACACTCACACACACACGACTGTTGTGTTTATTTAGTTTACATGGTTAATATTTCCTGTCTTTATCCGTAGCTGGGAGCGGACGTGTCTCCTGTTCAGCCAGCTGAGTGGGGAGCTGTTACAGGACGAGCTCAGCTTGGAGAGTGTGTAGAGCTTTGGAGAGCCGTGTGCTGCTACACGTCACAACTCCGCCGTCAAAACACTCTTCTGGAGGGAACGACGTCAGACACGAGGACTTTTATTATTTTACATTTAAATACGTCCATTCTGCTTCAGCTTCATGTAGTGAAGCTTCATGTTCAAGTTTTTGTATTTACATTTAATGTGTGTATGTATGTGTGCGTGTGTGTGTCTTACAGTCACCTGAGCTCTACCTGTTCCTGGTCTAATTCAGGAAGCTGAATTATTGGCATTCCTTAATTGCCTATAGTGTGAATGAGCATGTGTATGTATGTATGTATGTATGTGTGTGTGTGTGTGTGTGTGTGTGTGTGTGTGTGTGTGTGTGTGTGTGTGCCCTTCGATGGATTGGCACCCCGTTTACGGTGTACCTCGCCTCAGGTCCCCCGAGACTCTGAATACAGGATAAAGTGGTATAGATGGTGTTTTTAAAGATTCTGTACTTTTTTTTATTTGTTGTGTTTGAAAGTGAACAGGTGAAAGCTCTCTGAAGTTATGTTTCTATTGGTAATTAAAAAAAAAAAAGACTTCAAATGTGTAATAAACATCACTCTGAAAATCAGCACAAGGATCCTGTTTGACTCATTGCTGTTGAAATGTACAAAAATATACAGTATGGCTGTAAAAATGCACCATCAGTGTTGGGGGCCGTTACTTTTACATTACTAATTACATTACAGAATTACTGTCATTAAAAAATAATCCGTTACATTACATCATTACTTTCTGATAAAAGTAACTAGTTCGAGTACTTTTCCATTGTAGAAAATGAAAACTCCTTTGTGCTTCCTCATGCATGTTGTTTTAGTCGAGACCTTTATAATTATTCTACCATCATCACTCAGTGAAGTTCAGCCCATAATCTGTTAACTTCTCACCTACAGTATGCGGTTTGACTTGCGGTGAGATGCGGTGTGATCGCGAGTGACCGCCCGCAGTCACAGCGCCAAAACTCACAGTAAATCATGATGAACCATACTTATGGCCACTGCGTGAAACCGTGTAGGTGAGCTAGAGGTATAAGAGCAGGAATAACAGAGAGGGCGGGTTATCGGGGGCGGAGTTTGTAGGATATGCAAGTTTTGTACATTTGTGGATAATTTTTAGTAAGACAACAGTGTTTACCACTGAGACACTGTGTCCCCTAAAATAAGTTCAATCAGATAAAATAATTCATTAGTAAATTCAGTTGAATTACATTATTGATTTAATTTATGTTTAATTATTAATCCATTAAGCACCACTGAAGATTTAGACTTAAAGCTTTAAAACAAACGTAGAAGACAGAGAGAAGTGTCCGAGATGGGACTGGCCATGGAGTCCACCTGAGTCAGTCTGTACACACTGCCTTCATCATCTGCTCTCACACACATCAGCTCATTTACTGTGTGTTTCTCACATGCAAAAAGTAAATAAATATAAAGACAAACACCCATAGTGTTATAATCAAATGCACCATATATATATATATATATTAACTAGTAATACATTAATGCTTTGTTTACTTTATAATTACAGTAATAACTTGCCCGGGTTGTACATGTAACTTGTAGAGGGAGAAAATGATGAAAACTTTTGTAGGTGGGACTGTGAGCCTGTGACACACTGACTAAACTAACAAGTATGTTGAAAAAAATAATAAATACAAAGACAAAGTGTGTGTGTGTGTTGTACAGTCACCTGAGCTCTATCTGTTCCTGGTCAAGATGCTGACTGAAAGTGTGCAGTTCTCTCAGGACAGATTACACACTGCAGACAGGCTACTGTAAGTCTGAGTCACCTGATCAAACCAAACACACCATTCAACACCATTAACACAGTCAGACTCTTCCAGTAGAACTCAGGAGGCTGAATTAGATTAGATGAAATCAGACACTGTGTGTAAACATTTACATTAATTATCTGCTTTTCATGACTCTATGATCATTTGCTAAAGTTCATAATCATTCATGTATTGCTTCATATTTATAAGTGACATGTTGTGTTTGGGGCGGCACGGTGGATTAATAGTTAGCACTGTCGTCTTACACCTTCAGGTTCCAGGTTCGATTCCCGCTTCATGTCTGTGTGCATGGAGTTTGCATGTTCTCCCTGTGCTTGGTGGGTTTCCTCCCACAACTCGAAGACCTGCAGATTACTCTAATTGGCATTCGCAAAATTGCTTGTAGTGTGTGTGTGTGTGTGTGTGTGTCCTGTGATGGATTGGCACCCTATCCAGGCCCCTTGTGACATTGCATACAGGATAAAGCGGCATAGACGATGAGTGAGTGAGAGAGCTTAAGGTCAAAGGTCACATATGAAAGGGTCATTACGAGTTGTCTCCTAACTGACATTCTAGGTGTTTAAAAATCTTATGTGACACACACACGCCAGTAAACACATTAATTACTTTGTTTACCGCCCACCAGACACACACACACACATAATACATTTAAAATGTTCTTTAATCATAATACAATATTAAAATAAACCATCTGTTGGAAGTTAATTAAAAACAAATAAATCATTTTACTCTGTTCACTTGTTCCTGTTTGTTTCCTTTCATAATTCACTTGAAAGATAATTTCACAAAATACACTTTTTAGGAAAAGTGGAAAGTCCAAGCACAAGAACCCCCCAAAACACCTCAGATCACACACACGCAGGTTTAATCTCGAGTTCAGGCCCAAGTGAAGGAGGTCTTTACACAAGCGGCAGAGGGAAAGTTCATGACCTGAAACCAGGAGACTGTGTGGTGCTGAAGGACCTCAGGAGAAAGAAGCGGAAGGTCAGGAGGTGATTGGGACGTTCCAGGTGCTCCTCGTGACACAGACAGCAGTCAAGGTAGCAGAAAGTGTGAAGTGGATCCACACCAGCCCCTGCAAACGTGTTCCAGAACCTGTGAACCTGGGAGAAGAGAACACAGAGGTGCTAACCGCTCCTGCTAGCAACAACACACCCACGTCCACACGCAAAGTGGATGAACGAGCTGTAGTGATATGAACGACACAGAACCACAACTCTCCTGTCAACTTCACTGTCTGTTACAAGAAGAAGTGGCGTTACATCTAATGTGAGATTTTTACATAGAAAATGTCAACAAAGTAAATTACATTTAACTAATGAATTATTTTTTAAGTGTATTGTAACAATATTTTGTTTTTAGACATAAAATATCTTTAAAAAACTGTTACAAACATATTGCTACATAATTCATGTTACATATGAAATTAATTGTAAATATAAAAGAAGACATGTAGCATTATTTCTATATTTTATTATATAGCATTGTATTTGATTAAGTTATTGACACTATAAGCACTTAAATACAACATCATTTTAATTGTGAAGCAACAAAACAGCAATAAAAAAGCATGCATAAGAAAAAGAAAATATTATAATAAAAAAAATAATAATACTAATCAAAAACACAGAATAATCACATGACCCTTCACACCTGTATTATACAACTGTAATTTTGGTCCATGAATGTGTTTGTACAAGCAGCGACCACAACAAGGCTGATGTTTCATATATTTCATAACAGAACTGTCAGATTTAATGACTTGTGTCTCTCCACTTGTCTGTGTTCACTCAGTCTGTGATTCACTGTGCACGATGAACACACACTTCTCACGTCTCTCAGTCTCTTTAATGTGTTATAACTAAATTAATGATGTGTTTATGAGCATGTTCTCTATCAGCAACATGGAAATGCAGGAACACCGGAGTCTTCAACACACACAGATGCTCTCCACAAACTGAATATAAAAGAGAAACATGTATTAATACCCATAAACTGGACTGTGTTACTTCATGATCAACAGCATGTAATCATCTCTCCTTCAAGGGAAACATCATCATCTCCTGTTTATAATGAATCATTCAACATTTCTTCATTCTTAGTAACATCTGTGTTATAACAGGAACATGAGCAGATATTTACTCATCACATCACTGCTCTTATCCAATCACAGGCTTTGGAGCTTTTTAAATAATCAACACTACTGAGTCATTTAGCTCTTGTTCTACATTTATATTTAAGTGCAGACTTTAAGAACAAGCTGAGGTGAATTTTACAGGAATGACAGAAGACACGGTGTGGAGGTAGGGTGCTGGAAGAAGTGTCAGAGTCAGCAAAGTGGCTGCTTAAATACTAGATTTGAGCATAAAAGATCATTTTAGTGATCATATGAGAATTAAGTTTGCTGCCAGAAACAGTGAAAAGCAGAGATCATCTTGTTGAGACAAAAGCAACAGTATGAAGTCAGAGACAGCAGGGTGTCACAAGGAGACGAGGTGTCATTTACAATCACTCATGCACTCATTTGTGACATTTTGTAGACTCTGACTGACTCCCTGTCTTCTGCCTTCACATGGATTTAAAATCAACTTTACTGAACACAAAACATTAAAGCATAAATATTTAAATAAAACAGTGATAACACTTCTAACCTGCTCATCTTATATTTATTGGGACTAAATAGAAATGTACAAACTAATGATTAATTACTTAAATAATTAGTATTTTATTTTTTAAACAATAATATAAAAGGTTTATTACTCACTCAAGTGTCTGTAGTTTGTAATGTTCATCATCCTTAAGAGCAGAGAGCAGCTTCACTCCTGAGTCTCTTATTTCATTCCAGGACAGATTCAGTTGTCTCAGGTGTGAGGGGTTTGATCTCAGAGCTGAAGTCAGAGCAGCACAGCCTTCATCTGAGACACCACAAGACTGCAACCTGTAGAGACACAATGACACACTCTTCATCACCAGATCATACACAGGAGTATAGAAGAGGAAGGAATGAATAATATCCATGTCTTGTGTAAACCAGATTACTTGCTGATCATTTATTGTTGGATAGATATTCCTGAATTATAAATCTAATGGAGATTAAAAAATGTCTACAAATTGGATCCATCAGGTTCTACAGGTTTAAAAGTGAAATTCACAGTAAATAAAAATTCTACAGAAAGACTGACATACAAAGAGATTTCAGCGAGAAACATCCAAAAAAGTGAATCTGATTACATATTCTGCTTAATTTAATAAAATCTGTGAGATTAACAGTCGTCAGTTTTACACATTATTTTGTCCTCGTCTCAGAAGCAGGTGTAAATTAGCACAGTGTTGTTGTAGCGGTTGCCAGATCCCCGGTTTTCTGATATGTCTCTCTCTGTTAAGAGCTTACATGTTAATCACTTTTGTTGTTTTGATGTAACATAATGACACTGTATTATAAAAACACAGAGAAATTGTACATGAATGATGGATTGCATTTAATTAAGTTTGGCACATTGACTATCTATATCTGAAGCACAGGTAGATTAGTCAGACTTGAAGTCTTTTACTCTTTCCTAGTCAAGTGTGGAGAGAGATGTATGGCTTCGAGGTCTGGGAGACTGGTTTTGAATGGACTCTATTGATAAGAGACATAAGGACTGGACATGGCCTGCTGAAGTCTTCAGGAGGCTTGGAGTTCAGGACTCAGTCTATATAGATGAACAGTCTATTCACAGAGAGAGGAAGTTCATTATCAGTTCAGATAAATATACAGTAAATCAAAACAGCTCTTGTCCTCTAGAACTGTTTTGTCTACACGGATAATGTAAATGCATTTCCTCTCGTCTGTCTGTCTCCGGGTCTCTCTATGACTGACATGTTAATGACTGGTTCTTTTGATGTTCAGGACACAGCACCTGGACAAATGTTTAAATGTTCTCTCTTTACTGAGAATAAACAGAGATCTTCAGACATCATGCTTGTGTCTGTGTGTGTTGTCTCTCCTGAGGGTTCGGGCCGGTAAGAGTATCGAGTATCATTGTCGCAAAGCAGCTTTACAGGATCATGTAAAGGATGTAAAGGAAAATAATTTACAGGAAATGTTGTACGAAATGTGAGGGAAAAAATTAGTATCAATCAAAATGATCAGGTTGTAATAAACATGATTAAGAGAAAATCGCACGCATGCAGCACAATCCCACTTTATATTCTGAATGTCATGTCTCTCCTAGAAGAATCGGACGCAGAAGAAGATTCCATTATGAAAAATGTTTATTCTTTCTTATTAACTCAAGTTCACTGTTCCCCTGGTTTTCCCAGTTTCTTAAACACCTCCCAAGACTGGGTCTGCAGGTGGGCAAACAAAAGGAAACTAAAAAACGTACAACAAAAAGGGGTCGTAAACCCTAAAGTCCGTGTGGCTGGCGATGACCTGACCACCTTAAACACGCCACACCTGCAGACACTGATCAGTCCTGGGGGAACAAGAGAGGAGATACAGTCCGTTAAAAAACATGCAGACACAGAGACAACACACAACCTGCACAACAGTGAACAGGCCAAGCTCTACGGGTTCGACTGGAATATACAGTCAGACACACAGGGGAATCACAGGTGCTCATTATTTAGTGCTTAAGTGCAAGCAGTACACACACAGACACACTAGGGGGGGACAAAGCGCCAACTCAGTAATCCGGGGAACTTGATCTTATTCCCCTGAGCCGCAGAGGTACAGGTGTTACACTGAAATAATATTTTTATTTCTCCTTCTTTTGTATCAATATTATTTCCACTTTGACTGCACTTTCTACCTCAGTTATTATTATTATTATTAAAATGTGTGCTTTTTGCTTTCCTTCTTCAGTAATTTTCAACCCTAATGTAACTTCATGTTTGACTGCACAGTTAAATGCGTGTATATATTTTTAATCGGTTTATTTCTGTTGTTATTTTGTGACTTGATTCTGAGCTTCGGCAGTACGAGTGTGTGCAGGAGACGTCATACATTACACATAATACTGTGTGTGTTTTGTAGTATTCTGTCTTAATCCAGTGTGTTATCCCTTTAATGTTCTCGTGAATATAAATAGTGATGCAGTGTGTTGTGTTTGATTAAACTCAATGCAGATATTGTAATTTTCTCTGTCCTCCTAGGATATACAGAACCTGAGCCATGCAGGGTGAGGTGTGTGTGAGTGTGTGTGTGTGTGTGTGTGTGTGTGTGTGTGTGTGTGTGTGTGAGTGTGTGTGTGCTGCAGCGTCAGGTGCAAAAACATTGCCCTTATTTACAAAATCTCACTCCAAGCTTCTCTGAAATGTTGGCAGCTACACCACATATATTTTAGGAATAAAAATTAGGTGCTAAATTTGTCTTCAGACTTTATTATTAAAATAACAGAAATTACTAAACCACAGACATTTTACATTAAACATTTCTATGTGTATCGGACTTTAAAGTGTAATGTTCCAGTCCAGTAATGCATCGATAAGCCTCCAAAAAAACCTCAAAGAAGAAGCAGCTGTCTGCGTGGTGTGTTATAACAGAACTCACAATGCTGAAGTGGTTACACACAGATGTCCAGGTGTTTTTTTCAACCAGATGTTCAATGTGCATCCTACACATCCTAGTGTACAGATTATATTATACATTTCTAAGCTGCTCTTTCATGACCAGTGGTTGTTTGTAATTGTTTTGTTTTGCTTTCTGTGAGACAAATTACTGCTTTCTGAAGAATACAGAAAAAACACTCCACTGTTGAAGTCCATGAAATAAATACATGATTCTTTACCTTTATTTATCTTTAGTCTCAGCTAAAAGGCCTATTCACATGGGATTAGTATTACCTGGGGACCTCGTGTGATTTACAAATTACCCCCCACATCTGAGTTTCGTGTGGTGCGTTTGTACAGGATGAGCGACGCCTGCGATTTTACTCACATTTACTTAATTATCTCCCAGATATGATGTTTTTCATACGAATAAATATTTTTTATTATATTACATACTATTTAAATTTATATTTATACTACATATTACAAATAATATTAAATTTCATACAAATAAAGCCCTATTCACAATTTTATTACTTATTTTATGTTGTATAGTCATATGATCCAGAACCTAAAATACTTTCACTCCATCGCAGCCTCCATTCTGCGCAGAAGATAGAAAGGGAGAAAGGACACAAAAATCTTGAAAAGAATTATATACGACCCGACAAATCCTGGCCAAATCACAGACATGCTGATTCACACGGGACTAATATCTTTACTTTAATATCTTTACTTTAAAATTTTTACTTTATAAATTACAGACATGGTCGATTCGCACGAGATTAAGATCACAGAAAACCTCCACAATTACTACACATGACTAGAGGTCCCCAGGTAAAACTAATCCTGTGTGATCAGGCCTAAAGTCAGTAAGGTTTTTCCTCCAGGGACTTGGGGAAAGGTTTGGCTTTATTGTAGATTACAGAACACATGCTTTCATTGTTTTGTCTCTCTGGAGCAACATCTGTCCATTAACATTACAGTCTATAAAGTTAAATGTCCCAAATGAAATTAAAACTTATCATGAAACTGGTTAAAATGCAAGTATCAAAACAACAGACATCACCAGAGACAATAAAGACATAAATGAGTGTGTGGATGATGTTCTCATTTTACTACGTATTTGACTAGTTGTAACAGGAGGACTCCCATGCTAAGCATTGACATTCATGTCCAGTAGGGGGCGGTGTTGCATTGTTCTGCTGTGGGCTGGTATTGACTTGGCCTAGCTGATGTTCCTACGTGTTGTTTGAGTTACAAACCATAAATCTGAAGTGACAGATCGTTAAACTGAAAATCTTATATTTTAGGCAGTTTTGTCTACATCTAGGGGAATGTAGTATTCATACAGTATTTGTCAGAATTTAATGAACAGGTTTTCTGATATTCTGTGAACTTTCCTATGCCTTGAAGTCCATACAAAACTGCTGCATTAGAAACATGCCATAGCAGGTCACATGACCATTTAAGAAGCAAAATTACAAATAACGTCTTTTTTTCTAAGGTTGAAAAGACAACATGATGATTATAATCAGCATCACATCAGTCCAACCTGTCAGTAATGCAGTCTCTCCTTTAACAACCTGCAGCTAAAACCTCTGATCTGATGAAGCTCCCATCACACAACACACTGCCTGGGCTACGACTCTAAAAACAATCTAAACAATCATTTCACTACATACGTAGCTAATAGTCCAGTTCAAAAGCAGAGTGTCACTTTACATTAGCAAGTACGACTGTGTTCTCACATTTCAGTGGTTTGTGTATCAGTAGATCTTACACACAGACACTGCAGAACTGTTCATTAATTTCCTGTGACTTGTAGTTTTACCATTTGTTAGTTTTTCTTATTGTGAGCACTTATTTAAAAAAATGTAGGAGTCTTTCAAGGAAGATGTGTCACCTGTCCACTGAACGTACTACGTCTTAAAATTAATTAGCTAGCGCACATCTATACTTCCTAATAAAGGATCTGTGAAGGTTTGGTCAAATTGTTAAATGGTTTAGGACGAGTTACAGATAGAAGAAATGTGTGATGATGCTGGATACTGAACCCATGGGACAATGTATAGTGAACCCTATGTGTCTCCTATGCTTCTCAGTCAGGACACACAACCAGGTAATTAAAACATCAGGGTGTGTGGGAAGGGGTTGATTTCAACAAGTTCCTCAAAATATCTCTGCTTGGCTCTGACATTTAACTTCTCCCAGTAAGGTCCCTTTTCTTTAGGTTTTCTCTTCTTCATCTGAAAAGTAAACACCATGTCACAAATCTAAGAACAATAACAAGCCGCTCTCAACTCTGTGTCACTCTCAACACATCTGTGTCAGAAATCACCATGGCAACCGATCAGCATTAAAACCAAAGATGGCAGTGACTTCCCAAAAAGCAACGCGTTATAAAAACAGTGTGATGTAACTCCACATTCTCTATATTAAACATACAGTAGTGATCATGCACTGTGATCTCCTCTCATACACACACATATTGATCCTGTTCTCAACTTCAGCTCTGTGTTACTGTAGGAGTGTATTTCAGTCAGTGAGTTTATTTATTTATGATTAAATGTGAAATAATACAAGACTATTTAAAGAGCTCGGTGAAAGAACTATTAATAAAGACTGCATGGTTTTAATACTGCATCTATAGTGCAGATCTGGCAACCCTGTTTATAGCAGCTAGATGGAGACGAATGTTCACTGACAAAATAAACATTATTTCAGTTTTAAGACCAGTAAAATGTTTCTCATTTGCATTTCCCTGCTGCTTTTAAACCCTACAGCTCACACACAGTGCATTTAGTTTGTGTCCCAGGTGCAGTTTGTGTGATTAGTTACAGTGTTTTAGTAAATTTCACAGTCATTTCAGACACACTGCAGTCACATCAAGTCATGTTTTGCTCTGCAGCTTCTCACATACGTACATCTGACCCAAAGACTCTGTGACGAATCATCAGTGTGCAGTGAAAAGAAACAATCTTCCTCCTCAGGACATTGATGATGAACCTAAAACTTCTGCTTCAGTCTCACTATTAGAGAATGTGTCTTACTGAGGAGCAGGTCATGTGACTCTCAGAGAGATGATCTTACCTCAGTGTCTCCAGTTTACAGTCAGGATTCTCCAGTACAGCACAGAGACGCTTCACTCCTGAGTCTCCTACTTTATTCCAGGTCAGATTCAGTTCTCTCAGGTGTGAGGGGTTTGATCTCAGAGCTGAAGTCAGAGCAGCACAGCCTTCATCTGAGACACCACAAGACTCCAACCTGTAGAGAGACACAATGACACACTCTTCATCACCAGATTTTAATCTTCATTTAAGACTTACTTTAAAGCTGATGTGTTTGTAAAATTATGTTATTATTCAGAATGACATCACCTGTTTATTCTAATTAACAATGTAATTAGAAATGATCACACAGAGTCTTATATTGTGTTTCTCTCAGCAGATGTGTGTATATTTACAGTATATTGCTGCACAATCAAAACAGTTAAAAGTCTGAAACATGGTGAAAAGCAAAACTCTACAGTGTTACACATTATTTTGTCGTCCTCTCAGAAGCAGGTGTAAATTAGCACAGTGTTGTTGCAGCGGTTGCCAGATGCTCGGTTTGAATGAGTTATTGCTCTATGTTTGGAATAAATTCTTGAATTATTTTAATCATATCTGTACAGAGCTTGTGGAGTTAATATGTTAGACTTTCTGATATGTCTGTCTGTACATGTTAGTGGCTTTTGTTCTTTTGATGAGAGAACAGAGAACTTCAAACACAAGTGTGACTTCAAACACAAGTGCTTTTCAGAAAAGCTCGGAGTGAGACACGTGACACCCCATCACACACACGCACACACACACGCGCGCACACACACACACACACACACACACACACACACACACACACACACACACACACACGCGCACACGCGCACACACACACACACACCATTACCCTGCACGTCTCAGGCTCTATTAGGACAGAGAACATGACAATATCTGCATTGAGTTTATATTCACAGCAACATTAAAGGAATAACACACTGAATAAAGAGAGAATCTACAGAACACACACAGTATTATGTGTAATGAATGACGTCTCCTGCACACACTGGTAATGCCAAAGCTCAGAATCAAGTCACATAATAACAACAGAAATAAACAGATAAAAAATATATACACACATTTAAGTGCTAGGGATTAAAAACTAATGAAGAAATAAAAAAACACAAAACAAATGTGGTAATAATAATAATAATAATAATAATAATAATAATAATAATAATAATAATAAATGGAGAGTGCAGTCAAAGGAGAATCATTATTCATACAAAAGAAGGAGAGAAGGAAAGAAAATGAAAAATATAGATCCTGAATATAAAGTGGGATTGTGCTGCAGGTATGATTGTAAATCTCTTTCTCTCTCTCTCACACACACACACACACACACACACACACACACACACACACACACACACACACACACACACACACACACACACACACACACACACACACACACACACACACACACACGTGTGATTTTCTCTTCATCATGTTTATTAGCTTTTGAGTGTCTTATGAATATTAAAAGTGCCACATGATTAAACTCGATACAAATATGTTAATGTGACTGTAAATACTGACTGTATTTCCCTCTTGTGATAAAACTACATCACTCCTCACACTGTTTTACAGCAGGCGCATCTGCAGCTTCTGTGTGTGACTGATGTCTTCATGCAGCTGTAAATGTGTGTTAATTACAATCGTATTACGCAAATAATGAAATGATATTGTAGCAACACAGAAAACACATGTACATAAATGGGTGACTCATGAAACCATTAAAATATAAAATGTGCAATTTTGTTATATGAAAAAAAGCATAAAAATATGGACAATACTGCTCTCTAACTTGCACAATGTGTCATTTCAACATGAGAATTAATTATTTTTTTTATTTTACTTAATTTTCTGCTGAAATTCTCATTACCGCAATGTGTCCAGCTGTGTTTGTGTGTTATGTTGTCATTTAAACAAATTAACATAAAATAATAAATAAATAAATGGATGTTCTACTAGATTATTTTACATGACAGAAAAAAAAATTGCTGAATATTTATTTATTATAATACTAAAAAAAAGTAGGAAAACGAAGTGTCCAAGCCTAATGTTCTCATCCTCCAGAACACTTTTTAAGGACTGTTTAAACACACATACAGAATGTAAATAAAGTTTGATTATGAGTGATGGTAACAGTAACAGTTACTTCATGATGGCTACCAGGTCAGATCATCTCTTTATATCTCTCCAGTTAAATATTAAATATTCTGATTGAACTTCGTACGATCATTTAAGTAGCACCGGTAAAGTGTCAGGGTCAAGACAAAGCACTTAGACAGTCTGAAGAAAAGACAAAGACGCAGCCTCTGTCTCCCTGGACGCCGCCGAGAGAGAAGAAGAGAGAGAGCGGCACGATGTCCCTTAAAGCGTGCGCTCTGAGGTTAAGTATAAAGTTTAAAAGCACAAAACTCTCAGAAATACTCACTAAGGGCAAAGGCCCCGAGAGGATCTTAAGTTAGTCAGAGCCTCGTCTGGTCTCGCGTGGATGACGGAGCTCTGTTTATTCTGTGTTTTCAGTTTTCTTTTGTTTCCTTTTGATTTCCTAATTAATAATCCCACGCTATCTCTAAACAGGAGGGTCTCCCCGTGTGAGTCACACGCACTCTCACAGCCTTGTGTTTCATTGACCCCCTCAGACGCATTAGAGCTCTTATAAATATTATTACATCTTGTGGTGCGGCGCTCCAAACCACACCATGTAACAAAGTAACTGTACAATATACAGTACTCACTCTCCCTCCTCTGGACATGTCCAAACCATCTTAATCTGGCCTCCCTAACTTTGTCCCCCAAATGTCCAACATGAGCTGTCCCTCTGATGTACTTGTTCCTAATCCTGTCCAACCGTGTCTCTCCAAACGAGAACCTCAACATCTCAGCTCTGCTCCCTCCAGCTCTGACTCCTGTCTCTTCCTCAGTGACACTGTCTTTAAACCATACAGCATGGCCGGTCTCACCACTGTCTTGTATCTTCCACTTCATTCTTACTGATATTTTTTTATCACACAGAACTCCCGACACCTTTCTCCACACATTCCAGCCTGCCTGCACTCGCTTCTTTACCTCTTTCCCACACTCTCCATTACCCTGGACTGTTGACCCCAAGTACTTAAACTCCTGAAACTTCTTCACCTCTTCACCCTGTATTCTTACTCTTCCACTTCACTCCCGTTCACTGTAGAACTGTTGTGTAGCAGGTTGTTAAGAATTAATATACATGTGACAAGTTCTGACAAATCAGAATGTGCTAGTTGTCCTTGTTGGTCATTTTTGAATTTTTTTTATGCCATGGAAAAATGGTTCATGTTTTTTACATTTCAGGTACAAGTTAAAATTTTGCTCTGTTTATCCCTGTTTTACTGCTATTCTTATTTAATTTTTAAATTAAAGCCCGTGTGTGCTTGAGTGTCATGTGTGTGTGTGGGTGTGTGTGTGTGTGCGCGCGTATATGTGCGTGTGTGTGTGAAAGCCGTCCTATATAGTAGCCCCGTCCTTCCTTCTCTCCTCTCTTGTCTTACTTAAGCTTCACACACACACACACACACACACACACACACACACACACACACACACACACACACACACACACACACACACACACACAAACAGAAACACTGCTCTGTCTGCATTCTTTTCAATGGTAAAGTGCAGGTAATTTATTTTTTTTACTTTATATTTTGTATTCATTATTTTTGGGTTGTGGAACGAATCATCAGAGTTTCCATTATTTCTTATGGAGAAAATTTGCTTGGATGTACGAGTGTTTTCATTTACTGTACAAGCACAATTCCGGAATATTTTATGCTTGCAATCCAAGGTTTAACTGTGCAGTACTTCATTACCACAACAGATGTTCATTAGGTGTTAATTTAATTAATAGAGAAATAGCACTTTGATTTTAAATGCATCTGCAGAATCTACAAATGATGTTCTTTCAGGCTTGTCACATCATTTAAAAAAATGTCAGCTTTTATTAAAATATAAAAAAATATATTATTCTAAATTGTGGAAGATGTTGAAATAATAACAGAAATCAATTAAAAAAAATGTTGAAATGAAAACTTCCAGTAACTGTGCACGACTATTAATAATCCATTTTTGAAAAAGTAAAAATTTATTTGCTTTTCTAACAGTGTTGATTGCAGTAATGAGTATTTTTAGGACTTATTTTGGAAATAATGTTCAAAAAAGTGTGAAATAGTAAGTAAAAGTTTTTAAATGAATGTTTACAGAAACTTCAGACCCCGCTGCTAATGTCTGAAAAAAAAAGTTAATTTAAGCATTTTTTTTTATTTTCATGCTTGAAATTTTTTAAACCAAGATTTCGTGAGAATCACTCAAATGGTTCTCGTCTTCAACACACCGTATGCTTCGCGCTCCATTCACATGCAAGATTTATGTCAATGGCTCTATTCAGATGCAAGTAAATCCTAATTGCTGCATTGTTTTTTTATTTGCCTTCGTTTTTTTTTTATTTTTTTTTTACACGTACTAGTGCATGCCCGATGCCCGTGCCCAAGAGAACAAAAGGGCTTGAATAGAGAAACAAAATAAAATCTTCAATACTGATGTCCTGAGAAAATCACTCGTCACATAAATCATCATGCATTGAATAATTATTTGACCACGAATGGCTGGAACGTGGTTGTGAATTTATGACTGAAATAAAGCCGCTCACATCACACGAGAACACAATAAAGCTGCTCACATCACAAGCATTTTCACTTTGTAAAAGGTGATATGAACAGCTAGATTTCAGTCATAAAAAATTGTAACTTTTGCAATACAGACAAAATGCTAAATCAATACTAGTACCCCAGAAAAACAACATGATGAAAATATACTCGCTAAATAAACACATCAATGATGATGAAAACATCAATCACACGCAGAAGCTGCATGCAAATGTAGCAGCATTAAACAGTGTGAGCAGTGATATAGTATTATCCAAAGAGTACAAATTATACATGTCTGTATTTACACTGACATTAAAGTATTTGAGTTTAATAATGTAGAAATTTTTCACTCACTCACTCATCATCTATACCACTTAATCAGGGTCACGGGGGACCTGGAGCCTATCCCAGGAGACTTATGGCACGAGGCAGGTTACACCCTGGAAAAGGTGCCAATCCATCGCAGGGTACACACACACATGCACACACTCACACACTCATTCACACACTATGGCCAATTTTTAACCTGCCAATTAACCTGACATACATGTCTCTGGACTGTGGGAGGAAACCCACCAAGCATGGAGAGAACACACAAACTCCATGCACACAGGGACAGGAATGCTTCCGAAGACATGTATGCTTCCGTTACCTCGGTGTACACATCACGCAGGACCTGTCTTGGTCCTGTCACATCAACACCGTGGTGAAAAAGGCCCGACAGCGTCTCTACCACCTCAGACGCCTGAGAGACTTCAGACTGCCCTCCAGGGTGCTTAGGAACTTCTACTCCTGCACCATAGAGAGCATCCTGACGGGAAACATCACGACCTGGTTCGGGAACAGCACCATGCAGGACAGACGAACTCTTCAGAGGGTGGTGCGATCAGCTGAGCGCATCATCCACACCGAGCTCCCTGACCTGCACTCGATCTACAGCAAGCGGTGCTGGACCAAGGCCAGGAAGATCATGAAGGACCTCAGTCACCCCAGCAATGGACTGTTCTCTCTGTTGAGGTCAGGAAAGCGATTCCGCTCCCTGAAGGCCAATACAGAGAGACTGAGGAGGAGCTTCTTCCCGCAGGCGATACGGTCTCTTAATCAGTACAACACACAGTACTGATCCATTTCGCACACCCACACATGCTTCTGCACTCACTCTGGACACTCTGGACATTCAGGACATTTGCTCACTTGTCCTCACTGCACACCTGCTCACTCATGGGTAGTATGCACACGTCACTTAAATATGCACACAAGCCACTTTATCATTTAACATGTCACTTTACTGTATATTTGCATATTCAATATCTTTATTTCCACTTGTGCAATTTCAATTTTTTACTTACTTACATTTTATATTTTTATATTCTTACATTTTACATTTTACATTTTATATTCTATATTTTATATTTTATTTAATTTTATTCTCTTAGGTCAGGGCAGTTGCCTAAGCATTTCACTGCATATCGTACTGTGTAGGATTGTGTATGTGACAAATAAAATTTGAATTTGAATTTGATTTGATTTGAGGAATCGAGCCTGGCCGGGATTCGAACCCGGACCCTGGCGTTGCACGGCGACAGTGCTAACCACTACACCACTCTGCCGCCCTATTAAAATAACAGAAATTACTAAACCACAGACATTTTACATTAAACATTTCTATGTGTATCGGACTTTAAAGTGTAATACATATTTCAATCGTGTTTAGTCAGCACTGTTTTCCTTACAATATCCCTTTGTTAATTTTGGATTTTTGGCTGCTGAATGTTGCTGAACAGGTAAGGAGGAGATAAAAATCAATAATGAATCCATGAATACACTTAATAAATCAATAATGACTCGATAACGGCGCTTAAGAATCGATACCAAGGCGTTTCCGAGGCGTTAATGTTGGGAGGGGGCGCCGAAATTTTTGAACATGCTCCAACTTCCCTCTCGATACTAACGACTAATTTGCAAATAATAATAATAATAATAATGAGCAAATTGGGCTCAGTGGAATGGGGGCTAAAACTTAACTCAGACACTCTTCTTTTAAACCTAACAATGTGCTTATCTTCGTCTATCTGTCTCCGCGTCTCCATATGACTCACCTATTAATGACTTTTGTTCTTTCGAGGTGTGGGATGTAAGACGTGACACAGGGCACCTGGACAAAAGCTGAAATATACAGTGGACTCTTGACATATGAACGACCTGGATAGAGAATATTCGACTTTTTGCTTCGACATGAAGAGCAGTTTCTTCCGGTTTCGCGAATTTCTGGTAGCAACATCCAAACTGTTTTGTTTGCTTGAGTGGCAAAAAGACTTTGTTGCCAGGAACTTATGCAAAAACTGATTAAAGTGTTGGAAATTTGGAATTTCTAGGGGAAAACGCACTTCGCTATACAAAATTTCGAGCTACAAATTTGCCTCCGGAACAGACTAAAGTCATATGGCGACGATCTACTGTACTTTCTTTGCTGATAAACAGAAAACCTCAGAACAATGCTATGTCAGGATGAAACTGCTGCATCAAACACTGCCACAGCAGGTCACATGATCATTTATACAACGTAAACAATTCTTTGACATGTTTACATTTATGTTTGGTTTGATAGCTAATAGTCCAGACACTGCAGAATTGTTCATGAACTTTCAGTGACTTACTTGTTAGTTTTTCTTGTAAAGTGTAATCACTTATTCCAAAAACATGTAGGAGTCTTTCAAGGAAGACGTGTCACCTGTCCACTGAACGTGCAGCGTCTAAAAATTAATTAGCTAGCGCACATCTCTGCTTCCTAATAAAGGATCTGTGAAGGTTTGGTCAAATTGTTGAATGGTTTAGGAGGAGTTACAGATAGAAGAAAAGTGTGATGATGTTGATCATTATTTCAGCTTTAAGACCAATAAAATGTTTCTCATTTGCATTTCCCTGCTGCTTTTAAACCCTACAGCTCACACACAGTGCATTTAGTTTGTGTCCCAGGTGCAGTTTGTGTGATTAGTTGCAGTGTTTTAGTAAATTTCACAGTCATTTCAGACACACTGCAGTCACATCAAGTCATGTTTTGCTCTGCAGCTTCTCACATACGTACATCTGACCCAAAGACTCTGTGACAAATCATCAGTGTGCAGTGAAAAGAAACAATCTTCCTCCTCAGGACATTGATGATGAACCTAAAACTTCTGCTTCAGTCTCACTATTAGAGAATGTGTCTTACTGAGGAGCAGGTCATGTGACTCTCAGAGAGATGATCTTACCCCAGTGTCTCCAGTTTACAGTCAGGATTCTCCAGTACAGCACAGAGACGCTTCACTCCTGAGTCTCCTACTTTATTCCAGGACAGATTCAGTTCTCTCAGGTGTGAGGGGTTTGATCTCAGAGCTGAAGTCAGAGCAGCACAGCCTTCATCTGAGACACCACAACCATACAACCTGTAGAGAGACACAATGACACACTCTTCATCACCAGATTTTAATCTTCATTTAAGACTTACTTTAAAGCTGATGTGTTTGTAAAATTATGTTATTATTCAGAATGACATCACCTGTTTATTCTAATTAACAATGTAATTAGAAATGATCACACAGAGTCTTATATTGTGTTTCTCTCAGCAGATGTGTGTATATTTACAGTATATTGCTGCACAATCAAAACAGTAAAAAGTCTGAAACATGGTGAAAAGCAAAACTCTACAGTGTTACACATTATTTTGTCGTCCTCTCAGAAGCAGGTGTAAATTAGCACAGTGTTGTTGCAGCGGTTGCCAGATGCTCGGTTCTAATGAGTTATTGCTCTATGTTTGGAATAAATTCTTGAATTATTTTAATCATATCTGTACAGAGCTTGTGGAGTTAATATGTTAGACTTTCTGATATGTCTGTCTGTACATGTTAGTGGCTTTTGTTCTTTTGATGTATAAGAGCTTAAATATGCTCTCTTTGCTGCTATTAAACAGAGAACTTCAAACACAAGTGTGTGTGTGTGTGTGTGTGTGTGTGTGTGTGTGTGTGTGTGTGTGTGTGTGTGTGTGTGTGTGTGTGTGTCCCTCCCTCCTTGTTCGGCTGGTAAGTGTATGGAGGTGCGTCAGATGCATCAGGTAATAATTGTTTGTCTTTTAACTCGGATTAAATTCAACAATATGGAGTTCAGTTTAAAATCTTACAATTTGGGATCATCTGCATTTTTCCTCAGAGGAGATTAATCGCTTCATTTGCTAGTTTTCTTCCTTTGTCAGGAAAGTTTGAACCATTGCTGAATTTTAAAGAAATTCAAATTAAGTGTTATGTGGAGTTTTAAAAGAGAAAGAAAGTCAAAAGAAAGTTACACCTCTTCTGTTAAGTCTTATTAATTCCTTCCTGTCATATTTTAAACAATCTTTCCTGGATTTCTCTCTGGAAGGAAGGGAATTAAAAAGTTTAGCGTTTCCTCGTCTTCAGCCGAATAAGCTTTGTTCATGTCTTAGAGTAAAACATCTTCATCTTTCAATCTTCATTTAAGACTTATGTTAAAGCTGATGTGTTTGTAAAATTATGTTATTATTCTGATTAACAATGTAATTAAAAATGATCAGACTGAGTCTTACATTGTGTTTCTCTCAGCAGGTGTGTGTATATTTACAGTATATTGCTGCACATCAAAACATTAAAAATATAAGCATGATGAAAATCAAAACTCTTTAACTAAAAGATATGATGAGAAATATTCATCAATATACATAAATCTTTTAAATTTACACAGGATTAATAAGTCTCCTGGGATGGACTCCAAGCCCCCCGTGACCCTGTGCACAGGATAAGGAGTGTAGAAGATGAAGGAAAGAATAATATTCATGTCTTGTGTAAACCAGATAACTTGCTGATCATTTATTATTAAATAGATATTCCTGAATTATAAATCTAATGGAGAGTAAAAAATGTCTACAAATTGGATCCATCAGGTTCTACACTTTTAAAAGTGAAATTCACAGTAAATAAAAATTCTTTATACATAAAGACAAAGGGTCGAATGTGCTGAGGGTTTTGTTCATTTCAGAAAGGAAATATTTTAATCTAAAATGCCTTTGGTTTGATCATCCCTGTTAATTTCATAAAGTTTGATGACAAATTTACCATCTCATTTTTAATCCTAAAATGTGTGACATAGCTGCCAACTTTTCAGAAAAGCTCGGAGTGAGACAAGTGACACCCCATCACACACACACACACACACACACACACACACACACACACACACACACACACACACACATAGGAAAGAAAATGAAAAATATAGATCCTGAATATAAAGTGGGATTGTGCTGCAGGTATGATTGTAAATCTCTCTCTCTCGCTCACACATACACGCGCACACACACACACACACACACACAGGCACGTGTGATTTTCTCTTCATTATGTTTATTAGCTTTTGAGTGTCTTATGAATATTAAAAGTGTCACATGATTAAACTCAATACAAATATGTTAATGTGACTGTAAATACTGACTGTATTTCCCTCTTGTGATAAAACTACATCACTCCTCACACTGTTTTACAGCAGGCGCATCTGCAGCTTCTGTGTGTGACTGATGTCTTCATGCAGCTGTAAATGTGTGTTAATTACAATCGTATTACGCAAATAATGAAATGATATTGTAGCAACACAGAAAACACATGTACATAAATGGGTGACTCATGAAACCATTAAAATATAAAATGTGCAATTTTGTTATATGAAAAAAAAGCATAAAAATATGGACAATACTGCTCTCTAACTTGCACAATGTGTCATTTCAACATGAGAATTTTTAATTTTTTTTATTTTACTTAATTTTCTGCTGAAATTCTCATTACCGCAATGTGTCCGGCTGTGTTTGTGTGTTATGTTGTCATTTAAACAAATTAACATAAAATAATAAATAAATAAATGGATGTTCTACTAGATTATTTTACATGACAGAAAAAATAATTGCTGAATATTTATTTATTATAATACTAAAAAAAAGTAGGAAAATGAAGTGTCCATGTCTGATGTTCTCATCCTCCAGAACACTTTTTAAGGACTGTTTAAACACACATACAGAATGTAAATAAAGTTTGATTATGAGTGATGGTAACAGTAACAGTTACTTCATGATGGCTACCAGGTCAGATCATCTCTTTATATCTCTCCAGTTAAATATTAAATATTCTGATCGAACTTCGTACGATCATTTAAGTAGCACCGGTAAAGTGTCAGGGTCAAGACAAAGCACGTAGACAGTCTGAAGAAAAGACAAAGACGCAGCCTCTGTCTCCCTGGACGCCGCCGAGAGAGAAGAAGAGAGAGAGCGGCACGATGTCCCTTAAAGCGTGCGCTCTCAGGTTAAGTATAAAGTTTAAAGGCACAAAACTCTCAGAAATCCTTCCTAAGGGCAAAGGCCCCGAGAGGATCTTAAGTTAGTCAGAGCCTCGTCTGGTCTCGCGTGGATGACGGAGCTCTGTTTATTCTGTGTTTTCAGTTTTCTTTTGTTTCCTTTTGATTTCCTAATTAATAATCCCACGCTATCTCTAAACAGGAGGGTCTCCCCGTGTGAGTCACACGCACTCTCACAGCCTTGTGTTTCATTGACCCCCTCAGACGCATTAGAGCTCTTATAAATATTATTACATCTTGTGGTGCAGCGCTCCAAACCACACCACGTAACAAAGTAACTGTACAATATACAGTACTCACTCTCCCTCCTCTGGACATGTCCAAACCATCTTAATCTGGCCTCCCTAACTTTGTCCCCCAAACGTCCAACATGAGCTGTCCCTCTGATGTACTTGTTCCTAATCCTGTCCAACCGTGTCTCTCCAAACGAGAACCTCAACGTCTCAGCTCTGCTCCCTCCAGCTCTGACTCCTGTCTCTTCCTCAGTGACACTGTCTCTAAACCATACAGCATGGCCGGTCTCACCACTGTCCACTTCAATCTTACTGATATTTTTTTATCACACAGAACTCCCGACACCTTTCTCCACACATTCCAGCCTGCTTGCACTTGCTTCTTTACCTCTTTCCCACACTCTCCATTACCCTGGACTGTTGACCCCAAGTACTTAAACTCCTGAACCTTCTTTACCTCTTCACCCTGTATTCTTACTCTTCCACTTCCCTCCCGTTCACTGTAGAACTGTTGTGTAGCAGGTTGTTAAGAATTAATATACATGTGACAAGTTCTGACAAATCAGAATGTGCTAGTTGTCCTTGTTGGTCATTTTTGAATTTTTTTTATGCCATGGTAAAATGGTTCATGTTTTTTACATTTCAGGTACAAGTTAAAATTTTGCTCTGTTTATCCCTGTTTTACTGCTATTCTTATTTAATTTTTAAATTAAAGCCCGTGTGTGCTTGAGTGTCATGTGTGTGTGTGGGTGTGGGTGCGCGCGTATATGTGCGTGTGTGTGTGAAAGCCGTCCTATATAGTAGCCCCGTCCTTCCTTCTCTCCTCTCTTGTCTTACTTAAGCTTCACACACACACACACACACACACACACACACACACACACACACACACACACACACACACATTAACAGAAACACTGCTCTGTCTGCATTCTTTTCAATGGTAAAGTGCAGGTAATTTTTTTTTTTTACTTTATATTTTGTATTCATTATTTTTGGGTTGTGGAACGAATCATCAGAGTTTCCATTATTTCTTATGGAGAACATTTGCCTGGATGTACGAGTGTTTTCATTTACTGTACAAGCACAATTCCGGAATATTTTATGCTTGCAATCCAAAGTTTAACTGTGCAGTACTTCATTACCACAACAGATGTTCATTAGGTGTTAATTTAATTAATAGAGAAATAGCACTTTGATTTTAAATGCATCTGCAGAATCTACAAATGATGTTCTTTCAGGCTTGTCACATCATTTAAAAAAATGTCAGCTTTTATTAAAATATAAAAAAAAATATTATTCTAAATTGTGGAAGATGTTGAAATAATAACAGAAATCAATAAAAAAAATGTTGAAATGAAAACTTCCAGTAACTGTGCACGACTATTAATAATCCATTTTTGAAAAAGTAAAAATTTATTTGCTTTTCTAACAGTGTTGATGTTTTCAGAGTTTTGTGGTAATGAGTATTTTTAGGACTTATTTTGGAAATAATGTTTAAAAAAGTGTGAAATAGTAAGTAAAAGTTTTTAAATGAATGTTTACAGAAACTTCAGACCCCGCTGCTAATGTCTGAAAAAAAAGTTAATTTAAGCATTTTTAAAATTTTCATGCTTGAAATTTTTTAAACCAAGATTTCGTGAGAATCACTCAAATGGTTCTCGTCTCCAACACACCGTATGCTTCGCGCTCCATTCACATGCAAGATTTATGTCAATGGCTCTATTCAGATGCAAGTAAATCCTAATTGCTGCATTGTTTTTTTATTTGCCTTCTTTTTTTTTAATTTTTTTATTTTTTTACACGTACTAGTGCATGCCCGATGCCCGTGCCCAAGAGAACAAAAGGGCTTGAATAGAGAAACAAAATAAAATCTTCAATACTGATGTCCTGAGAAAATCACTCGTCACATAAATCATCATGCATTGAATAATTATTTGACCACGAATGGCTGGAACGTGGTTGTGAATTTATGACTGAAATAAAGCCGCTCACATCACACGAGAACACAATAAAGCTGCTCACATCACAAGCATTTTCACTTTGTAAAAGGTGATATGAACAGCTAGATTTCAGTCATAAAAAATTGCAACTTTTGCAATATAGACAAAATGCTAAATCAATACTAGTACCCCAGAAAAACAACATGATGAAAATATACTCGCTAAATAAACACATCAATGATGATGAAAACATCAATCACACGCAGAAGCTGCATGCAAATGTAGCAGCATTAAACAGTGTGAGCAGTGATATAGTATTATCCACAGAGTCCAAATTATACATGTCAGTATTTACACTGACATTAAAGTATTTGAGTTTAATAATGTAGAAATTTTTCACTCACTCACTCATCATCTATACCACTTAATCAGGGTCACGGGGGGCCTGGAGCCTATCCTAGGAGACTTAGGGCACGAGGCAGGTTACACCCTGGAAAAGGTGCCAATCCATCGCAGGGTACACACACACATGCACACACTCACACACTCATTCACACACTATGGCCAATTTAGGAATGCCAATTAACCTGACATACATGTCTTTGGAAACCCACCAAGAGAGAACACGCAAACTCCATGCACACAGGGACAGGAATCGAGCCTGGCCGGGATTCGAACCCGGAATCCCGGCCAGGCTCGATTCCTGTCCCTGAGTGAGTGAAAAATTTGCCTCCGGAACAGACTAAAGTCATATGGCGCTGATCTACTGTACTTTCTTTGCTGATAAACAGAAAACCTCAGAACAATGCTATGTCAGGATGAAACTGCTGCATTAAACACTGCCACAGCAGGTCACATGATCATTTATACAATGTAAACAATTCTTTGACTACATCTTCTACATGTTTACATTCATGTTTGGTTTGATAGCTAATAGTCCAGACACTGCAGAATTGTTCATGAACTTTCAGTGACTTACTTGTTAGTTTTTCTTGTAAAGTGTAATCACTTATTCCAAAAACATGTAGGAGTCTTTCAAGGAAGACGTGTCACCTGTCCACTGAACGTGCAGCGTCTAAAAATTTATTAGCTATAGCGCACATCTCTGCTTCCTAATAAAGGATCTGTGAAGGTTTGGTCAAATTGTTGAATGGTTTAGGAGGAGTTACAGATAGAAGAAAAGTGTGATGATGTTGATCATTATTTCAGCTTTAAGACCAATAAAATGTTTCTCATTTGCATTCCCCTGCTGCTTTTAAACCCTACAGCTCACACACAGTGCATTTAGTTTGTGTCCCAGGTGCAGTTTGTGTGATTAGTTGCAGTGTTTTAGTAAATTTCACAGTCATTTCAGACACACTGCAGTCACATCAAGTCATGTTTTGCTCTGCAGCTTCTCACATACGTACATCTGACCCAAAGACTCTGTGACGAATCATCAGTGTGCAGTGAAAAGAAACAATCTTCCTCCTCAGGACATTGATGATGAACCTAAAACTTCTGCTTCAGTCTCACTATTAGAGAATGTGTCTTACTGAGGAGCAGGTCATGTGACTCTCAGAGAGATGATCTTACCCCAGTGTCTCCAGTTTACAGTCAGGATTCTCCAGTACAGCACAGAGACGCTTCACTCCTGAGTCTCCTACTTTATTATTAGACAGATCCAGTTCTCTCAGGTGTGAGGGGTTTGATCTCAGAGCTGAAGTCAGAGCAGCACAGACTTTATCTGAGACACCACAAGACTCCAACCTGTAGAGAGACACAATGACACACTCTTCATCACCAGATTTTTTATCTTTATTTAAGACTTACTTCAAAGCTGATGTGTTTGTTTTATTATATTATTTAGAATAAATCACTTGTTTATTCTAATTAACAATGTAATAAAAATTATCATACTGAGTCTTATATTGTGTTTCTCTCAGCAGATGTGTGTATATTTACAGTATAGTTATATTGCTGTACAATAAAACCAGTAAAAGTCTGAAACATGATTGTGACACAGGGCACCTCGTGTGCAAACTCAAACTGGTTTTTGCATGTTGAACCTCTCGTGTGTGCTCAAGCTTATTTTTGTATAACAGCATGCTACTGCTGCAATAAGAATATATTCAGGGTTTATTACTCATGTGTTTGTAACACAGTAAAACTGCTGTAATGTACTCATAATACATTAATGATATACTTTAATTTCTTTTATCACTATGTCACATATGTACAGATGGTACTCAAGCGGTATAATGGTTTTACCGCCACGTCTCAGGCCGACAGCATTTAGGTTGGTGCTTTTGCTGGCTTTGACCACTGAGTGGCGCTATATAACTATAGACCGACGCGTCAGACCTTAGTTCATTCTCTCAAGGATTAAAGAGCCGCAACTCCTTTAGAGCTGCAAATAAAAGTTATTTGTGAGTGTTATAATATAACTGTAACATAATAGATATACAAACGAACAAACAGTGCGCACTGAATACTAAACCTAAACCCAACGCGTGGAACCGAGATGGGTGTTTCTTAGCCCCACCCTCGTGAACACAGCGTATTCAGAGAAGAGAGAGGTTCTGCTCAGACCACTGAGCTTCTGCAGATTCTAAAACTGACATTGTTACCGTTTTTTAATCGCTGGAATGGAAGAGATGGAAAGTTTCCTCATCATAACATGCCTTGTATTGTTTTTAATCACTCTATACACAACCCGTGATTTTTAATGCTATTTTGCAAATGGAAAATAAAAATGGAATAATTTTTTTTTTTTTTTCCCCATAAAATATAAAATTAAAACATTCTATAAAAATACCAAAGAAAAATATAGTTGCAAGCAACGATGACGGGCCCAAGCACCGTGCGCCATCGCCTCCTGGGTCCACTGCACAACCTGTGTGTTATTTGAGTGTGTTAAAACCTACAAAAAGCCATCACCGCCCGGGTGCACCCCACAACCTGCACACATCACACACTATAGAGGGCTGATTAGGCCCTAAATATTTGTTGAGTGTGTTGGTGAGTGTGACACGTGAGGGTTAGTGTGTGTGAGGGAGACATGTGGGTGTGTCAGTGTGTGTGTGACGAGTAAACGTGTTTGTGCATGTTTGTGTGTGTGGTGTGAGTCTGTGTGTTGTAGGGATGAACAGGCCCCCAAAGTGAGCAATATCGATTACATTCCAGACCCCCTCTCCCAGCCTGCATGTTGCCATCCCAATAATCTTATCTGATCCGCAAACATAAAGGAGCGTCTGTAAAACGAAGTTGCAGGAAACTTCACAAGGCATGGGACAGGAGGTTTGCTGTGCCTGGAGCCACACTAAGACAAGGTGCCTCGAAGTGAACCCAAAAACAAGGGTGTAAATCGGCGATCTGGTAAACAAAGGGGACAGTTTTACAGCTTGGGGACGGGGGACCACCAAGTCACACTCTGACACTCTCGGTGACCTCTAGAGCACATTCCTTTCAATGGACAAAGAGGCATACGACATGAACACTACTTTAAACCATCTTTAAAGTGTGCCAGTAGGACAAAACTTATTATATACAGATATTTACTCAGTATGTTTTATTCCTGTGTGTATGTTTGATTATTCTGCATAACTTAAAAGGTGTAATCAGCATTTACAAACCCCTTTTATTAGATAAAGGAAGGAAAGAGTGGATATGATATGGGATGTTTGATATCAATCTAAAGCTGGCTTTATTCAATGAACGGAAATTGGTAGCATCAACAGAGTTCATGCGAGATTACTTTATAAAGGTATTAAAACTCCAACCGGATGAGCCCATGTGACAGCTGAAACACCGGGCTAATGTATGCACAACAGGGGGAACCACATGAGGCGTGGCTAAGCCCCACAACCACATCTGATTAGACCAATCACCTGTGGGACGGACTGACCTGAAGGGACAAAAACCCTTAAGGAAACCAGCGACAACAAAGCAGGACCACTACTACAACTTGCAACCTCCAACAACCTCTTCCAAGCAGCTCGGGCTTCTGCACTTGCAGGCGCTACACCGCCGCTGCTGGCATCATCCGCTCTTCAAGAACTCTCAACGAGACCAGAACTCCAAAGTCCCGCAACGAAGAAACCCTCAGGAGAATTTCCAGAGCCCCGCCATCGGTAACTAGGCAACCAATGCCTCACCGAAGGGCCTCCCCGAAAGATGTCATCTCTACAACAGCGCACCGACAATCAGCAACGCCGGGATTCCGAAACGTAACGCAAGTAAACGAACAAAGCTTCAGACCTTCCTGAAATTGGTGCTCGTTTCATAACTAAACCGTAAGATTAAACCCAAGACTCTGCTCTTGTGACTTTCTCAGGTCTAGTAAACAATACTAAAATAACTTCAACTTTCACCTTCAAACTGTTTGTATGTACGTGTGTGTCTGCGTTCAAGTAGTGTAGTTCATGTGTCGTAGATTAGTCAAATAAATTCTTGTTTCTTTATAAAGAACTGTTGTCTTAGTCATGTATTTTAAAGTCTAAACATTTCATTAAAGATTTGATACACCTCTGACCCAGAGCTAAACACTACATATTAATGGTGAAGAATCCCACAGTCATTTGCATTTCCCTGCTGCTTTTAAACCCTACAGCTCACACACAGTGCATTTAGTTTGTGTCCCAGGTGCAGTTTGTGTGATTAGTTGCAGTGTTTTAGTAAATTTCACAGTCATTTCAGACACACTGCAGTCACATCAAGTCATGTTTTGCTCTGCAGCTTCTCACATACGTACATCTGACCCAAAGACTCTGTGACAAATCATCAGTGTGCAGTGAAAAGAAACAATCTTCCTCCTCAGGACATTGATGATGAACCTAAAACTTCTGCTTCAGTCTCACTATTAGAGAATGTGTCTTACTGAGGAGCAGGTCATGTGACTCTCAGAGAGATGATCTTACCTCAGTGTCTCCAGTTTACAGTCAGGATTCTCCAGTACAGCACAGAGACACTTCACTCCTGAGTCTCCTACTTTATTCCCAGACAGATCCAGTTGTCTCAGGTGTGAGGGGTTTGATCTCAGAGCTGAAGTCAGAGCAGCACAGCCTTCATCTGAGACACCACAATCCCACAACCTGTAGAGAGACACAATGACACACTCTTCATCACCAGATTTTAATCTTCATTTAAGACTTACTTTAAAGCTGATGTTTGTAAAATTATCTTATTATTCAGAATGACATCACCTGTTTATTCTAATTAACAATGTAATTAAAAATGACAAAATCTTATATTTTGTCTCTCTCAGCATCATGTCCAAAACATGGCGAAAAATTAAATTCTTAATTTTAAAGATATGATGTAGAGTATAAATCATTCAATAAAATAAAGAATTTTTATCCATGTCTTGTGTAAACGAGATTATTTTCTCAATTTATTGTTAAATAAATTCCTGAATTATAAATCTAATAAGCTGAACAGGTAAAATTTACAGTAAATGGAAATTATAAGAATGACTAAAATAAAGAGAAAGACATGCTGAGGATTTTTTTTTGTTGTTGCTGCTTTGTTGTTGTTTTTCTGGCATTTCAGAAAGGACCATGAATTTTTTTTTTTTTAACTAAAAGTAAAATGTTTTCTATATACATTATTTTTAATCATATCTGTACAGAGCTTGTGGAGTTAACGTCCCACTGCACATCATTTACAGAGCCATCATTATCATCATTGTCAGTCATTACTGGTGGATGAGGCGTTAGAATTGTTGAGTAGCTCAATGTCACTATGCCAGGACGAAATTGCTGCATCAAAAACACCGCAATAGCAGGTCACATGACCATTTAGTAAACAATATTAACAATGAGATGAATAGTTTTTGCTTTTTTCTAAAACATGATTAATATTAGCATGAAACTGGCCAACCTGTCGGTACTATATTGTCACTTTTAATGGCTTGACTCCCTGACTGACCCAACACACTGCCTAGGCTATGGCTCTAAAATAGAAATGTAAACAATCTAATAAAATCCTTTCACTACATGTTCTACATGTTTACACTTCTGTTTGGTTTGATAGTCCAGTTCAAAAGCAGAGTTTCACCTTACCTGAGCAAGTACGACTGTGTTCTCACAGATCACCGGTTTGTGTATCAGTAGATCTTACACACAGACACTGCAGAACTGTTCATGAACTACTAGTGACTTGCAGTTGTTAAACTTTTGTAAAGTGTAATCACTTATTCCAAAAAAATGTAAGAGTCTTACAAGGAAGACGTGTCACCTGTCCACTGAACGTGCTACGTCTAAAAATGAATTAGCTAGGGCACATCTATGCTTCCTAATAACGGTTCTGTGAAGGTTTATTCAAATTTCCATTGATGGTTTAAAAGGAGTTACAGATAGAAGAAAAGTGTGATGATGAAAACCGTGGAAAGATAAATATATCTTATTTATTTGATAGCATTTTTCTACCTCTTTAATGCAACTTAAACTTGACAGAATTTTGACCTCATTAATGCACCTTAAATTGTTAACAGAACTTATTAATGCACTTTAATTGCACTTTTCCCCTCTGCCTCATTGCAATTTTTGTTTGCTGCTTAAATGTTGTATATGATGTGAACTGGCTGCTGTAACAATACAATTTCCCTTTGGGTTTAATAAAGTACTCTCTCTATATCTATCTAAAAATAATAGGCCTCTTTCAAATCTGTCACACTCAACACATCTGTGTCAGAAATCACCATGGCAACCAATCAGCATTTAAACCAAAGATGGCAGTGACTTCCCAAAAAGCAACGCGGTATAAAAACAGTGTGATGTAACTCCACATTCTCTATATTAAACATACAGTAGTGATCATGCACTGTGATCTCCTCTCATACACACACCTATTGATCCTGTTCTCAACTTCAGCTCTGTGTTACTGTATGAGTGTATTTCAGTCAGTGAGTTCATTTATAGATATTCTTTATGACAAAACGTGAAATAGGTTTGGACAGCTTTTTTCCCCTTAATAAATGAAAAAAAATATATATATAAAAAAAAAAATTTGGCATTTTGTATTTGCTCAGCTTATCTTTTCATAATATTAAAATTAGTTTGATGATCTGGAATATTTAAGTGTGACAATTATATAAAATAAATAAATAAACAATTACGAAAGGGGCAAATATTTTTGGCCCATCTGGACCTAAAAACTTTGTGCCACATCATCAGTATGCAGTAAAAAGAATCAATCTTCCTCCTCACGACATTGACGATGAACATAAAACTTGCTTCAAAACTGCTTCAATGTCACTATTAACAAATGTGACTCTCAGAGAGATGATCTTACCTCTGTGTCTCCTGTTTACAGTCAGGATTCTGCAGTACAGCAGAGACACACTTCAGTCGCGACTCTTCTACATTATTAAGGGTCAGATCCAGATGTCTCAGGTGTGAGGGGTTTGATCTCAGAGCTGAAGTCAGAGCAGCACAGCCTTCATCTGAGACACCACAATCACACAACCTGTGGAGAGACACAATGACACACACTATCTTTTTATATACAATTCAGACTTGGATTAAAGCTGAGGTATTTGTAAAAATATTTTATTATTCAGGATGACATTGTCTGTTCATTCTAAATAACAAAATGTTATTAAAGATCAAACAGTTTTATTTTTTGTTTCTCTCAGCAGATGTGTATAGTGGGGAAAATAATTATTTAATCCCCTGCAGATTTTGTAAGTTTGCAGACTTAAAAAGAAATGAACAGTCCATTATATTATTTATCATGAGTTTATTTTAATGGACAGAGACAGAATATTAACCAAAAATTCAGAAAGAGCACATGATACAAAGGTTATAAATTGATTTGCATTTGAGTGAAGAAAATGGGTATAAATATTCACAGCTTTTTCCATGACACTCAAAATTTATAATTGGAATTGTCTGGGACAGAAATTGTCTGTAGACCTAAGGTTGCTGAATTTGGCCAGGTGGCCCCCTTTAGGAAGAGTCCTGCTGGTTTCAAACTTCTTCCATTTATGGATGATGGAGGTCACTGTTCTCATCTGAATCTTTAACCCTGCAGATTTTTTTCTGTACTTTAAGGATTAAATGGGGAAGGAAAGTGTTAAAGGAGAGAGGACGGAAAGAAAGGGAAGGGAAGGTGAAGCACGTGCTGGTCTGGTCGGCAGTGCCCCGCTGGCATGCAGACACAGGCTGGTGAGCGGCGGACAGAGTGGCAAGTTTGGAGCACGCGGAGGTAGCGATCCTGCACGCTCCCATGACGGCGACCTCTTCCGCTGGCGCAAGCCAAGACCGGCCCCTCCCAGCTCTCTCTGGGCGTGGGCACAGGCCGGAGTCTCTCCTGGACGTCCGTCGGCTGGGCGGCTTTCCCGGCTGGGACCGGGGGCCTTAACGCAGTCCTCTCGACGGCCTTTTCCTCTTCGGCGGTGGGGATGCAAAGGCGGGCTCTGCGCGGGTGGCATTCCGGTCCCCCTCTTTAAAGTCTCTGGGGCGCGTCACATCGCCGCTCGCGTGCCACTGTCTTTATTAAATCTCTCCATCTACCAAAGTCCAGCTTCCAACAGACAGACCTTGAGCTACTGTCACGGCGTGCGCCTGTGATGGGTGTGCGCCCAAATCTATTATCGCCCCTCGCTCACTTCGTAGGCTCCCTAAGTAGGCGGCACCCCTTCTGCAGGTGTGCAAAGGGACGGGGCCGCCTATGCCGGCCGGCTGGCAGTGATTAACATTAATAGGATCTCGGGCTTGCTCCGCATTATAAAAGCAAGGCGCGGAGTTTAGTCCGGGGTTCCGAGAAGAGCGTAACGCGGTGGAGCTCAAGAGTGGCATGGGAGTGGGGAAATGGAACGTGCCCCAGAGACTTTGAAAAGGACATTGGATTTCCGCCTCTTTGATCTCCGCGCTGAAGACAGCGCGGGAAAGAGCTGCACGAGCTCCCACGTTCATCCTCCGTTCCCGCGTCGAGCCCGCCTTCGCGTCCCCGCCGCCGAAGAGGAAAAGGCCGCGAGGAGGACAGCGTTAAGGCCGCCGATCCCAGCCGGGAAAGCCGCCCAGCCGATGGACGTCCGAGCGAGACTCCCGCCTGAGGCCGCGCCCACAGAGAGCTGGGAGGGGCCAGGCCGGCCATCGACAGCGGGGAGGAACCGAGAGGGAGCGTGCAGGAGCGCTGCCTCGCGTGCTCCGTTCTGCCACTCCGCCCACCGCCGCCAGCCGCGTGCCCGCATGCCAGCTGGGCACTGCCTCGGACCCTGCACGTGCACACATCATTCCTTCCCTTTCTCTCCGTCCTCCCTCCTTTTTCCCTTTCCTTCCCTTATTTATTCCAAATAAATTACCCTTTTCCTCTAAGATCTCGCCTCGTGTCTGTGTTTCATGGTGCCGCCCGTGCAACTTTGGGTCAAACCCGTTACACTGGTGGAGAATGCAGGCACGGGGGCACCTGGCACGGACCGTGGGTTAAGTCCCAAACAAGGTTGAGGTCTTATTCACAAGCAGGCAGTGCCGGCGGCAATGGTGAGCTCGGAGCTGAGGGAGGGGCAGTGTCACGGCGTGCGCCTGTGATGGGTGTGCGCCCAAATCTATTATCGCCCCTCACTCACTTCGTAGGCTCCCTAAGTAGGCGGCACCCCTTCTGCAGGTGTGCAAAGGGGCGGGGCCGCCTATGCGGGCCGGCTGGCAGTAATTAATGTTAATAGGATCTCGGGCTTGCTCCGCATTATAAAAGCAAGGCGCGGAGTTTAGTCCGGGGTCCGAGAAGAGCGTAACGCGGTGGAGCTCGAGAGTGGCATGGGAGTGGGGAAATGGAACGTGCCCCAGAGACTTTGTAAAAGGACATAGGATTTCCGCCCTTTGATCTCCGCGCGGGAAAGAGCTGCACGAGCTCTGCACAAGGCTTTTTCACTTCATCTCGAACGCTTAATTGCCAATCGAGCATGAGAGGACCAGGGATTCACCATGTCGCCTCAACACCATGTCGCCTCAATCAGTTAAAAGAACTAAAATTGTGTGGTAAGGAAATAATTTTTCTTCAAGTTGTCATTAATTGAGTAAGAAGTGCACTTTCTCACAGTGACTGAGATAGATTTAGACTTGGATCTATCACACGGGTAAGGGACTCGTGAAGTACCCAAAAGTGCAAGGTGCACGAAAATAGAGAGTGGGTACTGGTTTCGCCGGAACAAAAAAAAGATCTTGTGGAGTTCCTGTGGTAAAGATAACATCTAAATTATGTTTGAGAAATGTGGAATTCCATGGAAAATAAAGAAAGAAAAAAGAAAAAAAGGGAAATATAGAATTATTAATAACTGAGCTGCTTTTGAGATGTGGATGTGTGAAGCATGTGTTAGGGACAGAAAAGTAATGCATTTAGGGACAGGTCAAATCTCTTCAGTGTGTTAAGACAGATCCTGACCTGGATGGCTGCAACCGCCTCAAAGATGTCCACAAGCCCGCATCATACAGCTCTGCAGTGCATGCAGAAACACCAGTCCTGACCTCACCTGTGTCATCGTATATCATAAAAACAGAAGAAACAGAAGCCGGACAATCGACTCAGCATTGAGCCCCCTAAAGGATGAGAAACCGCTCAACTCTGAAAAATGCTCATGGTCGGACTGGCAGGGTCAGATGGAAGGAAAAACCCTCGTGCACAGACCATGGAGCTGGAGAACTGGAGCAGGTCAACAAATATCTGTCAGACCCAAGACAGGCTGGAGGACATACATTGGGAACACTTAGGAATTTAGACTTCGCATGAACTTAGAGTACTGCTCATGTCTAAACTGGGAGCTGACTTTCACTAATCTCAGGCAACTGGCCTGAAGACAAGTACATGAGGTGAAATCCTGTCTGGAATAATTAACATCATCAGGAATGTGTGACGCGGATCACAGTGTTGCTTGCGAACTGACAGACGCCTTCCCAGTGAGAATGGACAAACATATCTGCTTGAGGTTGAGGAAGCACAAAGAGGAAGAGATCATGATGGGAGAATGGCAGAAAAGATGAAGGAGCAGGGGGAGGGGGGAGGGGGAGGGGACTGAACTGAGGTGATGCGGCCTGAGGCAAAAAAATATTTTTTCTACTAACACTTCTTGCTCTGATCGCAATAAAGAAAAGCTTGCTAACTTTTTCAATGATTCTTGTGTGATTAATAAGGCTTTTTTTTATCTTATCTTATTTTTTATCTTAAACACTGTAGGTACATACAGTATGTTAAGTATGGTCTTGAAGTGTATAAGCAAAATGCCAACAGCTCCACAACAAACAAAGTCATTTTGGTAGATTCTGTGCAAGTCATCCAGTCATTAAAGCATGTGAACTTGACAATTTAGTGAAACAGAGTGTCAGATTCCTGAACACTGTGAGCACTTCAGAACATGCAGCTGAAGAAAGCTTCACAAAGCCAAGTGTGTGGCTTTTTCCAGGTGTACAGGATACATTTGGACTTTTTGCTCTCTTATTGCTGCCCCGCGGTGAGGGGCGAGATTTCATATGTAAATTAGGTATAAAACTCTTGAGACTAAACCAGTATTGAGCCTGAGGATTTCATTCTTGTGAAATGTGATCCGTTGCCCCTGTTGTATGTGTATGAATGGAAGCTCTGCACTTAAATGCTACGATGATAGAGAAATAAATAAATACAGTAAATACATTACACTGTATGTCACATATCGAATTTTTTTAAGATAAGCTCAGATGTGTATATATGTATATATGTGATATAAGCAGTGTGCACACGAGAAAATGTCACACAAGTGTTAATGGTTTTAACCCTGTAACTCTTTTTCTGCAGAAGGCAGAGGAGAACACCACTGCTACTTTGCCTACTGTTAAAAAACTTTTTTCCCCCCAGGGTTGATCCACAGTAAGCACGACTACAGAATCCGGTTATGAACGTAGATGGATCAACATTTTGTGATACAGAAATTGGTGCTAACAGGAGCTGCAGTGGTGATAGCACATGAAATTTTAAAAGTGTAAATGTAATGTTCAACTAACGAATTAGATTATATTTCAGGAAAAACAGATGCAGCGAAGGCCGAGTCCAAACTTCCCCTTTTCTATAACCATAACGTGTGTGTGTGTGTCTGATACTCTCACCCCCACAGCTAACCTGCTGCTAACGAGCTGTGTTTTCACAGAAGGGGTTTGGTAGGAAACTAATAAGCCATGTCTACCTTAAAAGCTATTTCCTTTCTATGCCAAGTTGACACACGGGTAAAGTCAAAAGGGGGAATGGGCGATAGTATGTGCATTTGTGTTACTAATAATATACTGTAGGTAAAGGAATTAAGATGAAGCCAGAGCACACAAAAAGTAAAAGGACATTGTGAAGATGAAATGTTGTGTTATTGTGCAAAACTCTCTGAGGTTTTATCTTAAGTACAGGCCTGCTGAAAGTGCTCCTAACACTACAAACAGAAGTCAAGGTAGTGGAAACAGAGATGTGGGTACACATGCCAGCCACCACAAACATGTTCCAGAACCTAAGAGAAAACAGAGGTCAACAAGGGTGAGCAGTGAAGTGCTAGTAACCTCTCCTGTAAACCCCTCACCAGACCCTCACCTGCACGCAAAGTGCATGGATCACTAGAGTGACGGGAACAATACAGAACCACGAATCGCCACACAAATTAAACGCAACAATAAGTACACTACATTTGAGGACAACACGTTAGGAAATTGAAAGGTGTCAAAGTAGCAGTAGCACATACAGTATGAGTGACATGTAACATATGGTGACATGTAAAAGTAGCGGCAACTAGAGTTAAAAGTAAGTGTTGTAACAAATGACTGGATAGAAGACTGATTTAGAGGACAGAGAACATCAGTGACTAAGATTATTCACACTACAGACATTGAATTAGCTGAACTGGACCCTTGGTTAAAATGAGAAATCAACACCAACAACATCCCAAAGCAATCTGGGTAATTTTAGAAATAATACTAGTAACTGTTACCCTGATGTGCCTACGTATTGAGGACTCGGGGAGAAATCCTCGAACTGAGCACTGCCCCTTAATAACGTCATAGTAGCAGAAGCAAATGGAGACAACACGTCTTGTATCATACCGATAACCACCATGACAGTCCTGCAGATATTGGCATACTACAAGCAAACAGGGAGGCCAAACTCAGCAGTCCCTGGGTGTAATTATACCAATAACCTAGGTTTTGATGCCCCAGGAAGTTAGTGCACCCCACTGCCTGTTAAGAAATATGGAGACAATCCACCTATGTGGTCCCTTGGCAAAAAGCAGACACTGGTGTTGTATAAGAGCAAAGGGAAAATACGGAACTTATGTTCACATAACCAATTGTTTAAAAGGTAGGTCACCTAAATGTAGTATAGATGGTAATTATTTCCCAAATTACTGTAACTGTCCATTCAGAGAGGTCTCTTCTACAAATACAGTAATGTGGGTGTGTGAGTCAATCGCATATGCGACTTTACCCAGGTATTTCAACTGGACAGGTTGATGTTATCCTGCATATGTAGCCCCTGTGTCAGTACACACAAAAGCTTCGTGGAGGCCACGGATACCAGAGAGTAGAAGGAAGAGATGTCCCAAAATTTCAAGATTACACAAGATTACACTTTAGCAAACCCGTGGACTAGCCCAAGGGTAACTGTAGGCTGGTCACTCTTCCTTGACTGAGGATCAACAGTATTACAAGGTAAATGGGTTCCTAGCCGAGGGAGGTGGAGTGTGTAAGGTTTTAAACACTTCCTGTTGTTTCTATAAACCTGGCAATTCTCAGAAAATTAGTTACATCATAGAACACTATAAACCAGCGAATAACACAAGATCCAAGACTCTACTTGGGGAGGTGTTTGCAAAGCCTTATTCATGTGGTCTATCAATTGTGATTATAGTTTTGATAAGCCTCTGTTTAACACCCTGTACTAGTTATGAACACAGTAAAATATCAAATACTGCAGCAGACTGACAACAACATAGAGCAACAGAACACTGACTTGACTGAGACTAATGGGTTCCACACAATGGGAATGACTGGGAATGACTGGGAAGACCCGAATCCTGACTGGTCTAAAACACCAGGTGACTATTATTATTATAATAATAGATTATCACACAGCTAATAATAGATTATTACACAGATATGAAAGTCCTATTTAAATTCTCTGATGTAAATTCAGTGAGTATTCTCAGAGAGATGATCTTACCCCAGTGTCTCCAGTTTACAGTCAGGATTCTCCAGTACAGCACAGAGACGCTTCACTCCTGAGTCTCCTACTTTATTATAGGACAGATTCAGGTCTCTCAGGTGTGAGGGGTTTGATCTCAGAGCTGAAGTCAGAGCAACACAGCCTTCATCTGAGACACCACAACCATACAATCTGTAGAGAGACACAATGACACACTCTTCATCACCAGATTTTAACTTTGACACTTAATTTAAAGCTGATGTGTTTAAAATTATGTTATTATTCAGAATGACATCACCTGTTTATTCTGATTAATAATGTAATTAAAAGTGATCATACTGACTCATATTTTATTTCACTCAGCAGATGTGTCAATTTACAGAATATTTCTGTACAATCAAAATAAAAGTAAGTGTAAAACATGGTGAAAAGCAAAAAATCATAAATTTATACAAATAAAAAGTATAAACAGAGGTGGAAAGAGTATTAAAATTTTGTACTCACGTAAAAGTATTGTTACTTCAGTGAAATAAAGTTACCATTATAAAAATCTACTCAATTACAAGTAAAAAGTAGCTCATAAAAAATTTAATCAGAGTAAAAGTTACCAAGTGACTTTTTTTTTTTTTTTTTAATAGTGGGGTGGGGTGAGGCATTCTAATGTAGTTAAAAAAAAAGATGAGCAGATATAAATCTCAAAGTAGTTGTTTTGAACTGAAGGAACAGCTTTGCATAATAAAGCTGTTGCCTTTCTTGTGCTTGAAAATCAAAGTGGTCACTTAAATATGGCGTTACGTCCCAGTCTAGTGTCGGCCGTACAGCAAAAGAATGGTTCAGGGTTCTGTTTTAAACTTATGGAAATGCTGGTATATGGCAGAAAGAACTAGATCCAGTCATTAACTGATGAAATAATGAGGTTTGTATTGCTTTACACACACACACACACACACACACACACACACACAACAATTCATCTTCGTATGTCGCTTGACACATCCGGGATGAATTGACAGATCTAAGATGAGATCATCGTGCTAATTACGATGCGGCTAATTCGGTTCTTCGACACACCTGTTGTTGATGATTAGTATCGCTGGATTGAGTTGTCTAGGATTATTGCGCGTTCGTGCGTTTGTTTAAAAGGTGATATGCATCGACAGTAGAAACACTGATCACAACCCCTGCGATTGGTTGACAAAATGGCAAAAGAGCAGCTCTTTTCTTTTTCTCAAGCGGAGCTAAAGCTTTTATTAGAGGGTTATGGAGAATTTCAAACTTTAATAAAGATACAGTAATTAAAAATAAAAGTAATAATTAAATACGTTACATGTTATATAGGTGTGTGTGTATATATATATATTCAAACCCTATTTGTATTAATTTAAAGTTAGCTGAACAAATGTAATATTTAAATAATCATAAGTACTTAAGTAACAGTAACAGTAAGTGTAACCTCAAAGTTCCACCAATTTAAATCTAAAGAGCTCTGGTGGCTCAGTGGTCGGTGCTGCGCCTGCCACACGAAAGACCCGGGTTCGATTCCTGCGCTGGATTGAATTCTCTTTATTTGCAACAAATTCAAATATTGATAGTTCTGTTTACTTAAAATTACTTAAAAAAAAATATGTAACTTATTACCTCAAATATTTTGAGTTTTTCCAACAATCGGGTTTACAGTGTAAAAGTGAAGTAGAAGAACAAGTATAGTAAGAAGAAGTTTATTGTCATGCTGTGCTAAAGGATCCTGTCTATCACACAATATTAGACAGGATTTTAATATAATTCATATTCATGTTTGTGTATTGTTTTCCCACAGAAAAGAAAACACACGGACACGCTGACAAATTATCCACCTGCAGCAAACCATAAATACCATCTGCTTCTGTGTGCCGTCATCCTTTTATCGAGTGTACTGGAGCATGCAGTCAGTTATCAACCAAATAAAAAAAAATGTAGCTCAAAAAAAGATTAATATATTTATTATCATTAGCGTCTGAATAGTTGGTCTTCCTCGTTGCTTTCCCGCCATCGGTCGGCCAACCCGAGCGCCACCTAGCGGCCTGGCTATATAGCGCTAGAGCTGCGACCCGCTGGAGCAAAGCAACCAGAAGCCGACTCGTCCATTGTTTGTCTTAAAGGGGAGTTATGAATTTTTGCCTTTAGGTTGTAAAGTTTTTATTTTTGTTATTTTTGTATAAATGTATATTAATTAACTTTATGGTGTCTAAACAAAGGAGCATGGAGTGAATGTTGTGTTATATGTGTATTATGTGTGATTGTAAAAATGTATAGAAACACCGTTTTGTAACTCCCCTTGCTATTTTTTCAACTTGGTTTGTTCTGAGGGGGCGGGGCTTGAACTATAAGAGAGAGCCCCAAACCAGTATGTCTGGGTCAGTTTAACTGGCAAGTGAGTGTGCAACTGTGGTGCTGTAAGCAACTTTTCAACAAAAATTTGTGTGTACATATGTTTATTTTTATTTTGTTTTTGTACAGTGTTAATTGGTACTTTGTATATAGCTTTGGTCATTTTCTACTGGGACTCTTACACCTCTCGAGCACAGTAAATAAATCATCACTTTTCACTTAACATCTCTGCAAGTATTGCCATCATTTTTGGATTTATTCTTTTTCCTCTTTTTGGTGTCGATGAACCCTTTGCCTGACATTGGGCCACAAAGACCCGTTGTCTCACAGGGACATTACTTTTTAAAGTAACTAATTACATTGCAAAATTATTTTGATTAAGAAGTAATCAGTTACATTACAGTGTTACTTTCTGATAGTACCTTTCCATTGCAGAAAATAAAAACTCCTTTGTGATGATTGTCATGATTTACCGCGAGTTTTGGCACTGTGATCACGTTTCAATCTTTCCGTGCATTGGTCCTCGCTGAAGCTCACGGACGAATAACAGAGGGGGGAGGGTTATCGGGGCCGGTAGATTACTTGTTACATCAAAAAAGTTATCCAAGTACTCTAACGAGTTACTTTTTAATGCGTTATACCCAACACTGTTAATTACAGTAATTTAGTAAATTTCACAGTAATTTCAGACACACTGCAGTCACATCAAGTCATGTTTTGCTCTGCAGCTTCTCACATACGTACATCTGACCCAAAGACTCTGTGACAAATCATCAGTGTGCAGTGAAAAGAAACAATCTTCCTCCTCAGGACATTGATGATGAACCTAAAACTTCTGCTTCAGTCTCACTATTAGAGAATGTGTCTTACTGAGGAGCAGGTCATGTGACTCTCAGAGAGATGATCTTACCTCAGTGTCTCCAGTTTACAGTGAGGATTCTCCAGTACAGCACAGAGACGCTTCACTCCTGAGGCTCCTATTTTATTCCTAGACAGATCCAGTTCTCTCAGGTGTGAGGGGTTTGATCTCAGAGCTGAAGTCAGAGCAGCACAGCCTTCATCTGAGACACCACAATCCCACAACCTGTAGAGACACAATGACACACTCTTCATCAGATTTTAATCTTGGTTTATTATAAATGTAACATGCCGTTCATGTTGGTCTATCTGTCCTCTGTTGAGCAATCACAAGGTATAATTAACACTGACCAAAACAATAATGCTGATTAGTGACATTAGTCTACATAAATTATACACAACCACAATCCCCTAACCCGTCTAGAGAAACAATGACACACTCTTAATCAATAAACCTACTTAAAAGTTGTTTCTAAAATAATTTAATATAAAAAAAGTTTACACTTCAGCTATTGCTGCTACAAAATAGTTGTCTTCTGCCTGACATCTGCTCCACCTGACCAGCCAATCAGAGTGCCTAAGAAAGATGTGAAGAGGATTGTCTTTATTTTCTGTTCTCTGATAGTGTAGACAAATTTCTGTAATATTACTGTTTAAAAGGATTAGTGAACTTGTATGTTTAGATGCTGTCTTCCCCACTCTCATTGATCACTCAGGTTTGTTGACGGTGAGGTGATTGATTGCTTTACATCTCAGGGAGCCCTCATGTCTGTGTTTCCTTCTGGCTCTCCCTTTTAGTTATGCTGTTATAGTTAGTCCTGCCGGAGTCCCTGCTTGCACTCTGCACTAAATATACATTCACCTTATACACACATGGACAAAATTGTTGGTACCCTTCGGTCAATGAAAGAAAAATTCACAATGGTCACAGAAATAACTTTAATCTGACAAAATTAATAATTTTAAAAAATTCTATGAATGTTAACTAATGAAAGTCAGACATTGGTTTTCAACCATGCTTCAACAGAATTATTTAAAAAAATAAACTCATGGAACAGGCCTGGACAAAAATGATGGTACCCCTAACTTAATAGTTTGTTGCACAACCTTTTGAGGCAATCACTGCAATCAAACGATTCCTGTAACTGTCAATGAGACTTCTGCACCTCTCTGCAGGTATTTTGGCCCACTCCTCATGAGCAAGCTGCTCCAGTTGTTTCCGGTTTGAAGGGTGCCTTTTCCAGACAGCATGTTTCAGCTCCTTCCAAAGATGCTCAATAGGATTGAGGTCAGGGCTCATAGAAGGCCACTTTAGAATAGTCCAATGTTTTCCTCTTAGCCATTCTTGGTTGTTTTTAGCTGTGTGTTTTGGGTCATTGTCCTGTTGCAAGACCCATGACCTGCGACTGAGACCCAGCTTTCTGACACTGGCCAGCACATTTCTCTCTAGAATCCCTTGATAGTCTTGAGATTTCATTGTACCCTGCACAGATTCAAGACACCCTGTGCCAGATGCAGCAAAGCAGCCCCAGAACATAACAGAGCCTCCTCCATGTTTCACAGTAGGGACAGTGTTCTTTTCTTGATATGCTTCATTTTTCCATCTGTGGTGCCTTGGCAAAAAGTTCAATTTTTGTCTCATCTGTCCATAGGACATTCTCCCAGAAGCTTTGTGGCTTGTCAACATGTAGTTTGGCATATTCCAGTCTGGCTTTTTTATGATTTGTTTTCAACAATGTTGTCCTTCTTGGTCGTCTCCCATGTAGTCCACTTTGGCTCAAACAACAACGGATGGTGCGATCTGACACTGATGTTCCTTGAGCATGAAGTTCACCTTGGATCTCTTTAGAAGTCTTTCTGGGCTCTTTTGTTACCATTCGGATTATCCGTCTCTTTGATTTGTCATCAATTTTCCTCCTGCGGCCACGTCCAGGGAGGTTGGCTACAGTCCCATGGATCTTAAATTTCTGAATAATATGTGCAACTGTAGTCACAGGAACATCTAGCTGCTTGGAGATGGTCTTATAGCCTTTACCTTTAAACATGCTTGTCTATAATTTTCTTTCGGATCTCCTGAGACAACTCTTTCCTTCGCTTTCTCTGGTCCATGTTGAGTGTGGTACATACCATGTCACCAAACCACACAGTGACTACCTGGAGCCCTATATATAGTCCCACTGACTGATTACAAGATTGTAGACACCTGTGATGCTAATTAGTGGACACACCTTGAATTAACATGTCCCTTTGGTCACAGTATTTTCTACGCGTACCATCATTTTTGTCCAGCTCTGTTCCATGAGTTTATTTTTTTAATAATTCTGTTGAAGCATGGTTGAAAAGCAATGTCTGACTTTCATTGGTTAACATTCATAGAATTTTTTTTAATTATTACTTTTGTCAGATTAAAGTTATTTGTGACCACTGAGTTTTTCTTTCATTAACCGAAGGGTACCAAAAATTTTGACCATACCTAACTGCCATCTCTCTTTCTCTGCTGCTCTCTCTCTCCCTCTCTCTCTTTCCCTCTACCTGTCTCTCTGTCGAGCTATACATGTCGCTCTTGAGCTGCCAGTGAACCAGACCTCCTCTGCCCCCTTGGAGCTGTCTGACTCGTCCTGGTGTCCCGCTTCTTGCTGGAGATCTCGTCGCATGGATGCCCCGTGTGGTCTGCCTGGGATGTGTGTGGTGACTGGGGACGGTTCCACTTTTCCACAAAGACAGTCTTGTCCTCAGCTGATGCAGACAGCTGTTCTCTGAGGATTTGTGACTTCAGTCGCTCGATAGTTCAGGACTGGAATTTCCTACAGTCTCCCTGAGCCTCCAGTAACGAACTGGACTCAATTTTAACTTAAACACATCTCCTGTTATACTCAACTTCCAATCTCACACAGTATGATGTAGATCAATCCCTGCTATCCGTTTTACCCAAATGAGGATGGGTTCCCTGCTGAGTCTGGTTCCTCTTAAGGTTTCTTCCTATTACAATCTCAGGGAGTTTTTCCTTGCCACTGTCCTCATCAGGGACAGTCTTATCATTTTGATTCACACATGTTCACTTCTCATACAAACTTATATAATTCTTTTGATTGTGTGCTTTGCGACAATGTCAATTGTTAAAAGCGCTATACAAATAAAATTGAATTGAATTTAATATAGCAAAGCAAATTTCCCCATAAGAAATAAACTCAGATGATTCGTTCCACAACCCAAAAATATTCACGTAAAAATAATTAATACAAAATCTAAAGTAAAAATAAAACAAATTAACCTGTACTTTATCTTTGGGTTAATGTGTAAGGTGACTTTCACACACACACACACACACACACACACACCTGCTGAAAAATCCAGCATAAGCCAGCATGATTTATATGCTGGTCTGTGCTGGTTAATACTGGTTAGTGCTGGTTTAGCTGGTGAACCAGCATAACTGATGGAGACCAGCATATTTACGCTGATGAAACCTTACCACCAGCATTGTTCTTGCTGGGTAGTGACGGCTTGGTGCTGGTTTAGCTGGTAAACCAGCATAACTGTGCTGATAAGTTGACCAACAAGGTATAGCTACTTTTACTGGGCCATAAGCAAGGTTTTGCTAGTTAAAATTAGTTACCAGTTTAGCTCATTATCTTTTATCTATATAGCTAGTGTACTGAAAATAGTGTGTGATGTAAATACATCTAGTGTGTTATGTAAATACAATGAAATGGTGTTTATTGGTGGTTTGAGAAGAAAGCTTCTAACCAGCCTGCTAAAAGAAAACAGCATAGATCAGCATAGCTGGTCATTAGCTTGACCAACAATTATACCAGCATATGTTGTGTGTTTTGGTGCTGGTATGCTGGGGACCAGCATCAGCACGGTGACCATCATACCAGAACCAGCATCATGGGGTCAGCGGTTCCAGCGATGGGACAACTTACATTTTTTCTGGTAACCGCGAAAAGAATCGGATCACATCACGTGATTTTTGAGTAACGAATTGGATAATTTTTCGGTTCAGCAAAAAACATCAAGCAACTTTTGGTTTTAACAAAAATAACCCATGGAACCTATCGTTTAAAACAATTAAATCAAGAAATAACCAGCTAAATAAGACTAAATGAGACCTGAAAACAAACCAAATATTATAATGAATTTTTTTTTTAAGACAGGGATGTCTACATTCTCTGGGGAGAGAATAGACCTCTTAGCAGTCACTGTCACTTGCAGTGGAGAACAATCTCTCACTAGAAACTGAAGTGGCAGGCACAGCAAGGTGGAGTCAAGGGGGAGTGTCTGTAGTGCTGGACCTCGCATCTCCCACTTCGCTGTGATGTGAGCAGGCACAGTTTCCGTAGACTGTGATGTCCACCCGTCTGTGTTGATCCCAATAGAGGATGAAGTGGGTATTCCGTATCGTGGCTCAAGCACTTTCAACATGTTTTTAAATCCTTTGTTTTTCACAACAGAGTATGGCCTCATTTTTGCTGCGATAAACACCTGATCGATTTGGTAATCACTTTAACCCTCTTTGATTCTGGTGCGGATTCTGCTTAAATGCAGCGGTGAGCTTGCTATGGTTGTTGCAGTTTACATCCTCACCGCATACCAGGGTGATGTCGCTTCAGATGCGTGGCCATGCTCGATGTATTGCAGCTTTCATATGGCTTTCTTGGTCCAACAGTGCCTACACATTGTAACCGTTTTGTCCTTTCCTCAATCATCATATATTACAGGGAAGCCAAATGATTCCATACAGGCGATTTGAATAACACAGGAGGCTTTTCATGTTCTTCTGCTACGTCTAATTCATTACTTAAAAAGCAATATTAGCAGAATCACTCTGTGATTTTTAAAAATGTAAGATTAATCTGCAAGTTTAAAAAATGAGCAATCAGTCCGCGGGTCACGTGCATGGCGACCCGTGGTTCGTGATCCGCACGGATCAACTGCGATCTGCTGCACCCGTACTATACATATCTATAGAAACAGGACACACTCACACGCTACAGTCGTGAAACACAACTGCTGGATTCAGGATGGATCTCTTGAATTTTTAAAGCGGTTGACCACACGATAAGGCTTCACCTGTGACTGTGTACAACCAGCACATAAACTAACCTCAGATGCCAGGAATGTTGCCACATCGCATGAAAAGAACTATATCCGAACAAACACGGTTATGGGAAATCTCAGCTAACCTTTATGTCTGCCAGATGTTATGAGTGCTTAGAAAGGTAGCATGCAAAAGTAAATTTTGTGAAACAACCAGAGACCTTATGTATGTGGATGTATACAGGAATCTGTATACGTAGGCATTGCAAGTAAGCCTTACGTTAGCTGACAATACACACGTGGACAAAATTGTTGGTACCCTTCGGTCAATGAAAGAAAAACTCAGAATGGTCACAGAAATAACTTTAATCTGACAAAAGTAATAATAAAAAAAAATCTATGAATGTTAACCAATGAAAGTCAGACATTGCTTTTCAACCATGCTTCAACAGAATTATTTTTAAAAATAAACTCATGGAACAGACCTGGACAAAAATACACAGATGTCAGGACATGTCAGAAGTTCTTCAGGGCCCAAAACACCTGCAGACTCCTAAAGGTTATTAATCAGCAATTGGCCCTCACTCATTTACACTATTGTGGTGTGAAAGTAACTATGTGAAAATGTCCCTGAGAGGTTGCTCTCATGTTTTGTTTTATTATTAATCTTTTATCAAAACTTGTTTGCTGTTCATTGTTAAATGATCATATTGTTATATATTACACATTGTTAATACTGTTTGTGTTGGCCAATAAAGTTATTAAATTTTAAAGTTAAAATTTATACTGATTCTGTTCTATATTTTACAGAATTTTTGAATAAGCATATTGTAAAACGTGAATTTTGTCTTGAATCAGAAGCAAAAGAAGCATTGTAATATTTTCATGTATTCTGGCTTTATACCATACCAACATTTTATGGTGTGGTGAACAGACTAACATCAAATGTTGCTATGCTGGGATGCATGTTTTGTGTTTTGATGTTGGTGGTCAGCATCAGTAGGGTGACCAGTATACCAGCAACAGCCTTATGTTGATGCCAGCTGACCACCAGCATATTTTGTGTTTTGGTGGTTTTACTCATGCTGGTCCCCAGCATACCAGCACCAAAACACAACATATGTTTCTATAATTGCTGATCAAGCTGGTGACCAGCTATATGCTGTTTTTTCAGCAGGACACACACACACACACACGCACACACGCACACACACTAATGGAGTTAGTGCTTATCTTGCAAAACGCTCGCAGACCAAGTTATTTGCAATCCAAGGTTCCACTGTGTTTGGCAGTGGCTTTACTCATAGACATTCTTTATTCACGATAATGTGTGGAAAAATACTAGAATATTTATGATCTTAGTGAAAGAACTATAGATGAAAAATGCACTGTAGAAATGTTGCTTGTCTACTGCACTGCTTCTGTAATGAGAATATAAATCAACAAAAAGACTGTTTCTGTGGCTTGCATTTTTTTAACTTTATTTTGCTCACTTTTATGCTTTTAATTTAAAAATGTAATGTAAAAAAATATATTTTAGTTTTCTAATATTTGTAATAAATGTAAAATTTCCATTTCCCTGTTGCTTATAACTCACACTCATTACATTTAGATTGTGTTTCAAGTTCAGTTTGTGTGATTAGTTACAGCGTTTTAATAAATTTCACAGTAATTTCAAACACATTAAAGGTTAATTAAGTGACACTCTGTGTTGTGGTTTGTCACATACATACATACATCTGACCTGTGACAGATCATCAGTGTGCAGTGAAAAGAAACAATCTTCCTCCTCAGGAAGATCTATTAGAGAATGTGTCTTACTGAGGAGCAGGTCATGTGACTCTCAGAGAGATGATCTTACCTCAGTGTCTCCAGTTTACAGTCAGGATTCTGCAGTACAGCACAGAGACACTTCACTCCTGAGTCTCTTACTTTATTATTAGACAGGTTCAGTTCTCTCAGGTGTGAGGGGTTTGATTTCAGAGCTGAAGTCAGAGCAGCACAGCCTTCATCTGAGACATCACAATTATACAACCTGTAGAGAGACACAATGACACACTCATCATCATCATTAATCTTGGTTTACTTGTTATAGATATGATGTCTGCCATGTTGGACTATCTGTCCTCTCTTGACCAATCACCAGCTATAATTAACACTGACCAAAACATTAACTCTGTTTAGTGACATTAGTCTACAGAGATTATAACAGGAAGTGAGGATCTGTGTAGACTCAACCTATGGGAGAAATATACTTCGTTTTATCTGTGTGTACACGCATGCATGATTAATCCGTGTCAGTTCCAGGCTGATATCAGCAACTAACGCCCTCAATGCAACTCAGCAAACATGGCAGCCAAGGACTACAACTCCCAACATGGCCTAGCATATGTGCCATTAAAATTCACTAGAATCTCACTATCACAATCACTATCACTATCATCACTCAGGTGATAAACGGAACTTCAAAACAAAGACCTCAGTGAAGTACACGCTCCTGTGAATAAAATCCAAACTGATATCAATCCCTTATTACAGTGCTTGACTCTTGTGTATGACCAAGTTAGAGGCAGAGTGGGACCGCGTGCGCAGCGGTTCCTGCCTGCTCCCTAGAGCGGCTCCTCTCACTGGTTCGGCCAGCCGGCCCCTTGCAGCTCTTCTTGGGTGCGGCTGCAGACAGGAATCCAACGTGATATCGGCGGCTTTCCGGCTGGGAACGGGGACCTTAATGTGGAGCACAGCAGCCTTTTCCTCTTCAGCAGCAGAATCACGAGGGCTGGCTGTAAGTGAGAGTGAAAGTGCCGATAGAGCTTGTGCAGTCGTCTCGCAGCTGTCCTTAAAGTGGAGATCAAACGGCTGCATTCAGTTCTTGCTGGAGAGCATGTAGGTGATTTGGCTGGTGTGTAAGTTAGGCCCTATTTAATTTTTTTATTGAATACTTCAAATGTCAGTTGTACCAGATGAAACACATACAGTCACATGCACCTGTTGTTACACTTTAACACTGCAACACTAAAATATACAGAATCTGAGCCATGCAGAGTGAGGTTTGTGGTTAGTGTTAGACAAATTGGGTATGGGGACGCTGTGGGGACATCGGGTGTGTGGAACCAATGCACTTTTTACCAGAATCTCACTCCAAGCTTTTATGAAAAGTTGGCAGCTATGGTTATGTACAGTAGCTGTTCTATCTTAAATACCAGGTAAAATATTAAGCTCATAGGAAACAGTCCCATAGGCTTAATGGCATGTGAATCAGCATCACATGGAGTGAAGAGGAGTCACAGTTTCTTCCTCTACCACCATGAAATTCATAACAGACAACCGAGCAAAATAATCATGCGTTTATCATTAGACACCATAACATCCATTATGGTATCACGAGTGCATTGTTTATGCTAAGTTGCTAAGTTACAAAATTGCACACTGGCTAACAGGACATGAGAGAAAGGTCAAAAGTTCGACATATGATAAACCCACTGGCTTCCAATAAACCCATCAAAATCAGACCAAAGTCTTGTTTCTGTGTTCATTATAGCATTTATTTTATTATTTAGAATTTTCACTCATTAAAAATATATTTTTCTAAATAAACAATAACAATTACTGTGACTCTCAAAGAGATGATTTTACCTCAGACTTTCCACTTCACTGTGTGGATTCTCCAGTACAGCAGAGAGAGTCTTTACTCCTGAGTCTCCTAGTGTACTGTTGGACAGATCCAGTGTTTTCACAGTCAGATGCAGTTCTCTCAGATTGGAGGTTTCTGAGTTGAGTGCTGAGCCCAGAGCTGACCAACTTTTCACTCCAACTTTATCACACCTGATACTGAAGAAAATAAAATAATACATAATGAAATAAAGTTAGAGCAAATAATCAAACAAGTCCTCAAATCTTTCACTGCACCTTGTTATTTCATAAATGATAAAAGTAAAAACACCAGACAATATTCATAAAGGGACACTAGACCTAAAGATGTGTACGGTGTAAAAAGAAAGTGTACATTCAAAAATTTTCATCAGTCATCATGATTTCCTTAAGCTCAGGGAAAAATGGAGCTTGAAAATAGATTTAAAAAATGTCTATATTTATAAAAAGAGATTTATAAAAAAAATAGTGACACAGTGGTGTTTGTGGTTAGCACTGTTGCCTCCAGAGTCCGGATTGCCGTCAGAGGAGGGTAACCCTGTGAAAAAATCCAGGGCAATGTTAGACCATGGACGGTCTGAGAAGACCTGCCGGTGCGGTGATGGTGTGTTTGCACCTAGCGCAGACGTCGCATGCCGCCACGAAGCTGGAGGTGTCCTCCTTTACCGTGGGCCACCAGAAGCGTTGTTGGCATGCACAGCTCTCTGGGAAAGTACACCTCCTACCCCTGTGCTGGAGGCATCAACTTCCACGACAAACTGACATGACGTATCTGGAATGGTCAGGATTGGGGCAGACGTGAACCATTTCTTGAGTTCCAAAGGCTTTTTCAGTGTTCATGTCCCAACAGAAACACGTCTTGGGAGAAGTCAGGTCTGTTAAAGGGGCAGCAATGGAGCTGTAGCCCTGGATGAAGCGGCAGTAAAAGTTAGCGAATCCCAAGAATCTCTGAAGCTCCTGTCTTGTGGGGGGGGCGTGAGCCAATTCGTGACTGCCTGGAGCTTAGCAGGCTCCATTTTAATGCCTGAGGGGCCAATGATGAACCCCAGGAATGTGGTCGTCGTTGTGTGAAATTCGCACTTCTCCACTTTGACTCCTTCATAGGTGGGAGAGGCAGGAGTTGTGGTTCCCGTTGCATGCAGGAGCCCCCACTCTGGAGAGAGTTTGAGCCGTTGGAACTGGGTTGTGACGTCACCGAGGGTTTGCTTTGTGCTGAGCAGCTCCTGCTGGTGAGCTCCGAGAAGTGTACCTTGACTCCCCAGCGCTGATTTCATGCGGTCAACATCTGCTGGATTCATATCGCTGGCTGGATTATTCTGTCACGAGGCGGAGCGGAACCAGGTCAATCCAGGCGCAGATGAACGACAGCAATGTTAAACAAGAGCGCGGTCGGAATGCAGAAGCGAAGGTCAAATACCAGAAGATCAGTCAGCGTAACGTCTAAGCCAAATCGTGAAGCGAGAACCGTAGTCAAAAGAGGAAGCGTTAAATCGGTTACCAGGAACTCAAGCAGCGATGCGACAATCAAAAAAACATCAAACAAAAAGCTGTGGTCAAAAGCAAGGAAGCGCGAGATCAAAAGCCGGGAAATCAAGCAGCGAAGCGACAATCCGAAACGAAAAGCGAGAAACGAGAAAACGAGGAAACAAACTAACTTGGCAACGTGAAAGCATGGAAATAAAACGCGAGAGAATCGAGGCAAAAAATACACAAGATAATCCAGCGAATTAAGCAGCGTGTCCTTAAATGCTGGAGTTATCAGCTGGGGATTAGAGGCAGATGTGCAAACGGGGCGGAAACGAGGGCGTGGGAAAGGACACAGACAGGCTCGGGTAAACATGAGCACATGGAGAATGTGACAGCGTGGGAAAAAGGAAAAAGACACGAGACAGGGCATAAATCATGACAGTGTGTGTTAACATTAGTGATGTGTGTGTTAGTATGTGTGTAATGTGTGTGTGAGACATGTGACTTGTTAGTGTGTGTGGGTGTGTATGCTTCTGCGTGTGGGTGTGTGAGTGCTAAAATTTGTGATGTGTGATATACATGAGTATGAGTGTGTTTGTGTATACGTGTGTGTGTGTGTGAGTGTGAGAGTGTTAACATTGTAATATAAATGTGTTTGTGCGTGTGCGCGTTGTGAGAGAGGTGTGTGTGTGTGCGCGCGCGTGTGAGTGTTAACATTTGTAATGTGTGTATGTATGTGTGCATGTGTGTGATGTGTGTGTGATGTGCGCGTGTGTGCGTGCGCGCGTGCGTGTGTTAACATTTGTGATGTGTATGTGTGTACACTAGGCCGCAGATGCTAGAAAATAAGCATCACATTATGATGTCACTGAACATGATGTCACTGAAGGTGTCACTGAATATAATGTCGCTCAATATAATGCCACACAGAAAGTTATTAATCATTTGTCGGTGTAAGTGTAAGGCATTATCACGGCTGACCCGTTTGAGATATCAAAAATCCGTCTGAAATTTTGCATCCTCAATGTCTTTAGATCACATCGGCCCGGTTTGGTGACGATCGTATAAAATCCCTAGGAGGAGAATATCAAAATCCATCGGGTGCGTTTTTTTTGGGGGGGGGGAACGACCCAAAATAACCGGCCTCCTGTTGAGTTGAGCCCAGGACATGCAGTGCGAAAGTTGTTCGGCTCAATGAGCTCTAAATGTGTACCGAGTTTCGTGTGACTACGTGAAAGTGTGTATGAGCTATGCAGCAAAATCTGGTTTCATAAGTTTTTCGAGCATGTTAAGACCCCCAAAAAGTCCAAAAGGGTGGGGAAAAAAATCCTTAGGAAAACAAGAGGGTCATATAGTACTTGGGCCCTAATAAAACTATCACTTTGTGTGTCGATTTGCCGAACACCAAACAGGAAGTAGTTCCATATCCTTTAAATCTTTTGTTGCTTTCATACCAAAAAAGATATGCCACATGTTCACTTGGCCTTGAGGGTACATGAGATTTTGTACAATTCTGGCACTTGGTGACTGTCAAATTCCAAGTTACATTTGTAAGTGCAAATTGGAAGAGCGCCAGTTGGTGTTGCCATTGAACTGTAGTTCAATTGCTAAACAGGACATGGTTTAGTGTTTTGATATGAGGATGCACCAAATATCCAACATAAACCAGCATCATTTTTTTATTATTTCAAGATAGTGAGTCATAAGTTCAGTGTTTTTCTCCTCAAATTAAATCAGCTGGCTCCCACACATCCACTAAATATCATTTATTTGTTTTATTATTAGTTATTATAATTTCTTTATATTTTTTTCTATACGTTTTTGCATTGTTATAACTCCACTCTGAATCATGCTGAGGTCAAAACATCCCAAAGCACATGCACTATATTGCCAAAAGTATTTGCTCGACTGCAATGACATGCTTATGAACTCAAGTAACATCCATCGTTTAACATGATGTTGCCCCCCACCCCCACCCCTTTGCAGCTAATACAGAATCAGTGCTTCTGGGAAGGCTTTCCACAAGGTTTAGGTGTGTGTTTATGGGAATGGGAAATTTTTATAATTCTTCCAGCGCATTTGTGCGGTCAGATACTGATGCTGGACGAGAAGGCCTGGCTCGTGTGTAATGATCTTGTTAATCGAGCTATAAAGAATCGAATTATAAACTGTATTAGCTAGTGGGTCTGATATGTATGTGCATGTTATACATGTACAGTTGCATCTCAAAAAATTATAATATCATTGAAAATGTTTTTTTATTTCAGTAATTCAATTCAAAAGGTGAAACTCAAATATTATATAGATTCATTACACACAGACTGATATATTTCAAGTGTATTTCTTTTCATTTTGATTTCTCAAAATTATTTTTATTTAAATTATATATTAAATGTTTATTCCCCTTCAAAATACCCCCTAGATTCTCTACAGGGTTTAGATCGGGCGAATTTGCTGGCCAATCAAGCATAGGGGTACCATGGTCCTTAAACCAGGTATTAGTACTTTTGGCAAGACCTGCTGGAACATTAAATCAGCCTCTCCATAAAGCTGGTCAGCAGAGGGAAGCATGAAGTGCTCTAAAACTTCCTGGTAGACGGCTGTTGGACCTTGGACCTGATAAAACACAGTGGACCACCAGCAGATGACATGGTTTCCAAATGAAATGCAAAATTAATTTTCATCTGAAAAGAAGATTTTGGCCCACTGAGCAACAGTCCAGTCCTTTTTGTCCTTAGCCCAGGTAAGACTCCTCTAACATAGTCTCTGCTTCAAAAGTGACTTGACACAAGGAATGCGACAGCGCCCGTGTCCTGGATACGTCTGTGCATGGTGGCTCTTAAAGCAATGACTCCATCTGCAGGCCACTCCTTGTGAATCTCCCCCAAATTCTTGAATGGGCTTCGTTTCACAATCTTCTCAATCCCTCTTGCTTGTATACCACATTTTTTCCTTCTTGTACATTTCTTTTATGTACGGATTATGGAATGTAACTGTACTGTATATGAAAATTGGGCTAGACATTGAGGCACCTTCACTGTGGGGTTAATGGGGCACCTAATAAGACACAGATGTGGGCCAACGTTACATTAAACTCTATGGATTAAAAATGGGATGTTACTCAAGTTCATGCGCATGTGAAGGCAAGTGAATAATATATTGTATTTGTGAAAATGTTTTCAGTTTCTCTCTAACACTGTAACAGTGGAACAGTTATATTCAATTTTACTTACATTGCTTTCTTGGATGCTGCAATCACAGGTATCAGCTTCGGAAGAACATCATCTGTTATTTTATCTGGACTGATATATTTACTCAGGTCAAACTCTTCCAGTTCCTGTGCTGATGTCAGTAACACAAACACCAGAGCAGACCACTGTGATGAAGAGAGTTTCTTTTGTTTTTCAGAGTTCAGGAAGCGTTGGATTTCCTCCACTAGAGAATTATCACCCAGTTCATTCAGACAGTGGAACAGATTGATGGATTTCTCTGTAGAACGTGCTCTACTGATCTTCATTTTAATGTACTGAACTGTTTCCTGTGTCCTCTGGGAGCTACTTCCTGTCTGTGTTACTAAGGCCTGTAAGAGTTTCTGATTGGACTCCAGTGAGAGACCCAGAAGAAAGCGAAGGAAAAGATCCAGATGTCCAGTCTGACTTTTTAAAGCTTCAACTACAGCACACTTGTGGAAATCTAAAACTGTCATTTCCTTCTTCTTCTGTTTTGAAGCTCGACTCTTTTTAAGAACATTTTTATTGTCTATCCTGAACATCAGGTGCACATACAGAGCTGCGAGGTGTTCCTGAATGCTCAGATGAACAAAGCAGTACACTTTACTCTGGTGAAGCCCAAACTCCTCTCTGAAGATCTGCGTACACACACCTGAGTACACTGCTGCTTCTCTCACATCAATGTCACACTCTCTCAGGTCTTCCTCATAGAAGATCAGGTTCCCTTTCTCCAGCTGCTCAAAAGCCAGTTGTCCCAGTTTAAGAAGCATTTCTTCATCACTCTCCTGCTTCTTTGAGTACTTTTCTCTTATGATGTTTATCTGAATGATGAGGAAGTGTGTGTACATTTGAGTCAGAGTCTTGGGGATCTCTCCACTCTCTGCTTCACACAACATTCTCTCTAGAACAGCAGCTGAAATCCAGCAGAAGACTGGGATGTGACACATGATGTAGAGGCTTCTTAATGACTTCAGGTGTGTGATGATGTTATTGGCCAGGCTCTGATCACTGATCCTCTTCCTGAAGTACTCCTCCTTCTGTGGGTCATTGAACCCTCGTACCTCTGTGACTCGATGGACACACTCAGAGGGGATTTGATCAGCTGCTGCAGGTCGGGAGGTGATCCAGATGAGAGCAGAGGGAAGCAGATTTCCTTTGATCAGGTTTATCAGCAGCACAGGCACTGATGCAGATTCAGTTACATCACACACTTTCACTGTGTTCTGGAAATCTAGAGGAAAACGACACTCGTCCAATCCATCAAAAATGAACAGAACCTTTTCCCAAATGGACATTTCGGTTTCTTTAGTTTCCTTAAAATAGACATGAAGGAGCTCCATCAGACTCAGTTTCTGGTCCTTCATCAAATTCAGCTCTCTGAAAGGAAGTGGAAATATGAGGTGAACGTCCTGATTTGCTTTCCCTTCAGCCCAGTCCACAATGAACTTCTGCACAGAGACTGTTTTTCCGATGCCAGCGACTCCCTTTGTCAGCACAGTTCTGATGGGTTCGTCTTGTTCAGATAAGGGCTTAAAGATGTCATTGCATTTGATTGGTGTTTCCTCTGTTGTTCTTCTCCTGGATGCTGCTTCGATCTGTCTCACCTCATGTTCATTATTGATGTCTCCGCTGTCTCCCTCTGTGATGTAGAGCTCTGTGTAGATCTCATTCAGGAGTGTTTGGGTTCCCAGGTTTATTATCACTCCATTCAAGAACTGAAACTTCTTCTTCAGATTTAATTTAAACTTTTCCTGGAATTCATTTACAGCAGCAAATTCTGGGTCGTGCCTATAAAATGAGACATGGGGTGCAATAATTAATCTTTAAGATCTAATTTTTCTGCACGGTTATCACTGATAGCTCTTTATAATGTTCTCACTATGTGTTTGTTATATTCTACTGTATGTTTTCTATGATCTAATCACTCTGTAGTTAATAACTGCTGAGAGGTTTATAACACCAGTGTGTCAGTGTCACTGTCATGTTGTTGGTTTTGATCTTACCCTGTATCTGTGATGATCCTCCTTGCTATTCTGTCTCCTGCCTTCTGGAAAACACTGTGAACAAAAATTGTAGTTGATAATTTCCACTATAGGCTTCATTAAATATAACATATGGTATTTTAGTATTTTTTGTCATCCTGTTTATCTAGATGATTTTCCCTTTAACTGTGACTTCAGCAGTGACATTAACAGTGAGGAGACGTTACCTGTGTAGAGGTGAGAAGTATCCATTTTTAAAATTAATAGGACGATCCATAGACACATCACTCTTCATGGAGATACAGCTGGGTGCTGCTGATTCTGATCTCTCTCCCTGGAGTTTACTGCACAACATTACACACAGTCCTTTAGTTATTTATATACACTCTTTACTGTTTTAAGTACCGTATTAATTAAATGAGGACACAATTGTTAATATAGTGAATAAATTATAACAATTCTATGCTAAGTGGTGACTGTTAATTTTGCTTTAATATTAAAAACTTTAATTAAATTATACCTTTTATATGTTCTCAAGAAATAATCTATATAGAAATTAATATGTAACACTGCAATTCCCCTTCACAAAACCAAGGAATGATATGATCAAAAGCACATATAGTATGAGTATAATAGTGAGGTTTCACAAACTGTTGGCCACAATAGGAAACTAGGACATTGACATGGTATATACGGCTAAGCCAGGTAGGCCTTGGTGTTTTTTTTCAGAGATGAAACAAGCTGTGATGTATTGTGCATCTGTGCATTTGGGCCAAATGGACCAGACTTGGGTCCCCTTTCTCTAGATAATTCGATTACTTATTATATCAATTTAGTTAAGGGTCTTTGTTGTTCATTGAGTGTCGCGTACTCTGTAACCATTAACAGTGAGGAGACGTTACCTGTGTAGAGGTGAGGAGTCTACAGCTTTAAAATTAATAGGACGATCCATAGACACATCACTCTTCATGGAGATACAGCTGGGTGCTGCTGATTCTGATCTCTCTCCCTGGAGTTTACTGCACAACATTACACACAGTCCTTTAGTTATTTACAGTGGCAAGTAAAAGCATGTGAACCTTTAGGAATTTTATGGTTTTCTGCATTAATTTGTCATTAAAAGTGATCTGATCTTCATCTAATTCAAGAGTATTGACAAAATATTATGTGCCTAAAATAAAAACATAAAAACTATAGTCTTTCATGTCTTTATTGAACACACTCATTCCACTACTATTTTGAATGTTGAATAAGCCGTTGGATTTAATAACTGATTGACCCACCCTTGGCAGCAATAACCTCAATCAGACGCTTCCTGTAGCCGTGGATCAGACCTGCACATCATTTTAGAGGAATTTTAGCCCATACTTCCTGGCAAAACTGTTTAAGCTCTGTAATATTCTTTTGATATCTCAGTTGTATGACTTGTCTTCAAGTCATTCCATAACGTCTCCACTGGGTTCAGGTCTGGGCTCTGACTTGGCCACTCCAAAAGTTGGTTGTTTTTCTGTTGTTTTGTGTTCTCTGGTGTTTTGGGTCATTGTCCTGTTGCATCCCCCGACTTCTACAGAATTTCAGCTGACCTACAGACATTCTCACGTTATCATGAAGAATTTTTTTATATTCTTGGGAATTCATCTTCTCCTAAATGACTGCAAGCTGACCACACCCTGATGCAGCAAAGCAGGCCTAAATCATGATGTGCCCTCCAACCACAGTTGGGATGATGTTTTCATGATGATATGCAGTGCCCTTTTTACATCAGATGTAGTGCTGCATGATTTTTCAGAATAGTTCAATGTTGGTTTCATCAGTGCACAAAACATTTTGCCAATACCGCAGTGAAGTGTCAGTGTGCTCTTTGGTAAACTTCAGGCGTGCAGCAATGTTCTTTTTAGTAAGCAGCTACATTTGTGGTTCCCTGGCATGGACACTCTATGTGTTCAATGTTTTTTACATACTATGGACCCATAAATACAGATGTTAGCCAGTTCCAATGATTCCCACAAATCTTTGGCTGTCAATCGAGACCCTAACCCTGTTTAAACACACATACAGAATGTAAATAAAGTTTGATTATGAGTGATGAAGCACATGGGACAGTTATTTCAAGATGGCTTCCAGGTAAGATCATCTCTTTATATCTCTCCAGTTATCATTCATTATCCCTCTCCACCTGTTCCTATCTTCTACATCCTCAACACTTGCACACTTCAGCACCCACTAGCTTTATATCCTCATTTATTACATATTCCTCTTCTTTGATCTTCCTCTTTGCGTCTTGCCTGGCAGCTTCATGATAAACATTCTGCTACCAATATACTCACTCTCTCTCCTCTGAACATGTCCAAATCATTTTAATCTGGCCTCCCTAACTTTGTCCCCCAAATGTCCATCATGAGCTGTCCCTCTGATGTACTCATTCCTAATTCTGTCCAACTGTGTCACTCACAAAGACAACCTCAACATCTTCAGCTCTGCTCCCTCCAGCTCTGACTCCTGTCTCTTCCTAAGTGACACTGTCTCTAAACCATACAACATGGCAGTTCTCACCACTGTCTTGTACATCTTCCTCTTAATTCTCACTGATATTTTCACACATAACTCCCAACACCTTTATCCACACATTCCAACCTGCTTGCACTCACTTCTTTACCTCTTCCCCACACTCATTACCCTGGACTGTTGACCCCAAGTACTTAAACTCCTGTACCTTCTTCATCTCTTCACCTTGTATTCATACGGTTCCACTTCCCTCGCTTTCATTGTAGAACTGTTGTGTAGCAGGTTGTTAACAATTAATATACATATGACAAGTTCTGACAAATCAGAATGTGCTATTTGTCCTTGTTTGGGCTTTTGTATTTTTAAACCATTACACAATAAAACTGTTTTAAACTTGAATCCATGATTGTGCAAATATTATCTGTTTTTTTTTTGCATTACTGAAATAATGAACTTCATTTCCGAAACCTATACAGTGGAACCTTGGTTTGCGAGTAACTCAGTCTGCAAGCGCTTTTTAAGGCGAGAAAAATTTCTAAATAAATTTTAACTTGATAAACGAGTGAAGTCTTCATATATACGAATAGCACACATGCGCTTTGTCTGCCCCGTCACGTGATCACAAGTAAGCCAATGGTTCTTCTCTCTCATGTGTGTGTGTGTGTGCATTTGTGCACGCGCGTATGTGTGAAAACTGTCCTACACAGTAGCCCCCTCCCTCCTTCTATCCTCTCGTCTTACTTCAGCTTCACACACACACACACACACACGCACACAAACACGCACACAAACACGCACACAGCGTGCACACACACTAACAGAAACAAACACACTAACCTGACACTGCACTGTCAGGATCCTCTTAAAAAGTAAAGTGCAGATTAATTTGTTTTATTTTTACTTTATATTTTGTATTAATTATTTTTATATGAATATTTTTGGGTTGTGGAACGAATCATCGGAGTTCCCATTATTTCTTATATATAATCTTTGATATACAAGCATGTTTTATGCTTGCAATCCAAGGTTTAACTCTACAGTATATCATTATCAAAACAGATGCTGATTAGATGTTAATTTAATTAATAGAAAAATAGTACTTTGATTTTAAATGCATGATGTTCTTTCAGGTTTGTCACATCATTTTGAAAATGTCAGGGTTCATTGAAATATTAAAAAAAGGTTGTAAATTGTAGAAGGTGTTGCAGTAATGAGAGAAATCAATCAAAATTTTATAAAAATGTTAAATTAAAAATAAACATTATTTCAGAACTTCAAGTAACTGTGCACGATTACTAATCCATTTTTAAAAATCTGAAAATATATTTGCTTTTCTAACAGTGTTGATGTGTTGTGGTAATGAGAATTTTTAGGACTTATTTTGGAAATTATGTTCAAAAAGGTGTTAAATGATAAGTAAAAGTTTTTAAATTAATGTTGACAAAAACCTCAGACTTTGTTGCTAATGTCTGAAAAAAAAAGTTAATTTAAGCATTTTTGAAATTTTCGTGCTTGAAATTTTTTAAACCAAGATTTTGTGAGAATCACCCATTCACACTTTACTGTTTTAAGTACCTTCTTCATTAAATAAGGACATAATTGTTCATACAGTAAATAAATTCTAACAATGCTAATTGGTAACTGTTAGCTTTCCCTTAATATTAAAAGCTTTAGGTAAATTATACCTTTTGTATGTTATTATAGATAATTAGATTACTTATTATATCTATTTAGTTAAGGATCTTAATCCTTTGTTTATTCAGTGTTTCCCCATTCAGGGTGGTGTACTCTGTAACCATCATCCCAGATTAACTCCTTTTAGTTAGAGTAACTCCTACTACTAAATATAGCAATATCTCCTGGTTGAATATTGATGTAACTCTAGACGATTCTTTTGCCTTGGTGTCCCACCAGTGTCTAAATTATGCTAAACAGTGAGATAACCTGCAATAACAGAACATACAGCGAGCAAAAACATTTTAGGACAATTAAGCCATACTTAGAAACATAATGACTTATCCACGTCACAAAACAGCACATCCAACCAAGTGGCATTTATTTTAAATATACCACAAACACACTTTTAAGAAGAAAAAAAACTATATATGACAAAAAACGTATTTGGACAATTAATAGTGGCTTCATTAAAGATATATTGTTTTATTATTTAGTTTTCCATCTTGTTATCTAGATGAATAGACACATCTAGATGAATAGACACATCACTCTTCATGGAGATATAGCTGGGTGCTGCTGATTCCGATCTCTTTCTCTGGAGTTTACTGCACATTACAGACAGTCCTTTAGTTATTTATATACACTCTTTACTCTTTTAAATACCATATTAATTTAATGGGGACAACTTTTAATATAGTGAATAAATTACAACAGTTCTATGCTAAGTGGTGACTGTTAATTTTGCTCAAGAAATACTCTATATAGAATTTGTAATATACAACATTGCATATTCCCCTTCCCAAAACCAAGGAATGATATGATCAAAAGCAAATACAGTATGAGTATAATAGTGAAGTGTCACAAACTGTTGGCCACTAGGGATGCTCCGATTGACCGGTCGCCGATCATAATCGGTCGATAATTGCTTTGGGAAGTTTGATCGGCAGTCTCTATAATGGTCGATATAGAAAAGCCGATCAGATGACGCAAAACTCGCGGGACATTTGTTTTGTGCGCTGCTAAAATGGCTTTACCGGTCTGACAATCCTACGTGTTGTGTGAAAAAAGACAATACATTAGCAATCGGCAACCTGTGTAACAAGCCAATTCCACGAGGCGGTAAACACTCAAAGCTTTTTAACACCACGAACCTCATCAGACATTTGAAGGTTAGTCACGTAAAGGAACACGGGAGCGGGGGAAAAAAAAAAAAAAAGCGGGAGAGCTCAGCAACTCGCGCGCCGCCACTCACTCAGCTGTCGGTAATTCCCCTACCTCACCTACACGGGTTCACTCAGTGGCCATAAATACGGTTCATCATGATTCACCACAAGTTTTGGCGCTGTGATTAAGTTTCCATCTTTCCGCTCGAAAAATTAAACATGTTAATTATTTTTGGCAGTCCTTGCAGAACTTCCGGTGACTCGCGTCCTTCTTGTCTGCTATTTTATTTAATTTTATATACACTACAAGAAAGTTGTATTTGTCAAGCTCTAAGCTGTTCCCAATTACTAACCAAGCACAGGCTGCTATGTTTTAAGTTGGCGTGTTGCACATTTTCATGATATTCCTCTTCTTGTCATTTCAATACTTAATTTACATTGTTGTTAGATATAGTTTGATAAATAATGCTACATGATAAGGCTTCGAGTAGACCCTGTAATCGGTATCGGCCGATACAGCTTCTAGTAATCGGAGATCGGCCCCAAAAATCCTGATCGAAGCACCCCTGTTAGGAAAATAGGACACTGACATGGTATATACGGCTAAGCCAGGTGGGCATTGGTGTTTCTTTTCAGAGATGAAACAAGCTGTGATGTATTGTGTGTTTTTATTTTCTGACACCTTTTCTATCATAGCAACTTTTTTTTTAGCAATTTTTAATACAGGATGTCATCTGTGCATTTGGACCAAATGGACCAGACTTGGGTCCCCTTTCTCTAGATAATTCGATTACGTATTATATCTATTTAGTTAAGGGTCTTTGTTGTTCATTGAGTGTCGCGCACTCTGTAACCATTAACAGTGAGGAGACGTTACCTGTGTAGAGGTGAGGAGTCTACAGCTTTAAAATTAATAGGACGATCCATAGACACATCACTCTTCATGGAGATACAGCTGGGTGCTGCTGATTCTGATCTCTCTCCCTGGAGTTTACTGCACAACATTACACACAGTCCTTTAGTTATTCACAGTGCCAAGTAAAAGCATGTGAACCTTTAGGAATTTTATGGTTTTCCGCATTAATTTGTCATTAAATGTGATCTGATCTTCATCTAATTCAAAAGTATTGACAAAATATTATGTGCCTAAAATAATAACATAAAAATTATAGTATTTCATGTCTTTATTGAACACACTCATTCAACATTCAAAAATAGTAGTGGAAAAAGTAGGCGACCCCTTGGATTTAATAACTGATTGACCCACCCTTGGCAGCAATAACCTCAATCAGATGCTTCCTGTAGCCGTGGATCAGACCTGCACATCATTTTAGAGGAAATTTAGCCCATACTTCCTGGCAAAACTGTTTAAGCTCTGTAATATTATTTTGATGTTTCAGTTGTATGACTCTTTTCAAGTCATTCCATAGCATCGCTATTGGGTTGAGGTCTGGGCTCTGACTTGGCCATGTGTGCTGTAGACTCATGAACACAGATGTTTGCCAGTTCCAATGATGACCCTCAAATCTTTGGTTTGGAGTTGTTTCTTTACCTCATTGATGAGTCTTTGTTGGGCTGTTTGGGTCATTTTGACTGGGAACCCACTTTTTGGTAGAGTAGCCACAGTCCCAAAATGTCTCCTTTTGTCTAACTGTAGACTGGTGAATTTCTAAAGTCTCTGAAATCACTTTGTAACCCATTCCAGCTTAATGTAAATCAACATTTCTTGATCATAGATCCCCTGAAAGCTCTTTTTTTGGGAGACATGGCTCACATTTGTGTATTCTTCTTGTGCGGAGCAAACTTAAAAAGTTTGGGTGATTTTTATCCTCCAAACTCATTTCCTTAGCAAGACTCAGGTATGCTAACACCTGACTGCAAATAGCGTTTATGAGGTCATTAACTCAAGGATTCACACTAGCACTATGAGGGTTTTATGGTTGTTCTCAAAAAAGACATTAAATATCAGATTTTTTTGTGTTATTATTTTAGGCACATTGTATTTGTCAATACTCTTGACTTAGATGAAGATCAGATAACAAATGAATGACTAATGCAGAAAACCATGAAATTCCAAAAGGTTCACACAATTTTTCTTGCCACTGTATATACACACTTTACTGTTTTAAGTACGTTCTTAATTTAATAAGAAGATAATTGTACATACAGTAAATAATTTCTAATAATGCTTAGTGGCAATGGTTAGCTTTCCATTAATATTAAAACCTTTACCTACATCACAAAACAGAACGTCCAACCAAGTGGCATTTGTTTTAAAAATACCACAAACGCGTTTTTAAGAAGAAAAAAAATCTAATTAAGACAAAAAACATATTTGGACACTTAAATAGTGGATTCATTAAAGATAACATATGTTTTTTTAGTATTTAAAGTAGTTTTCCATCCTGTTTATCTAGATGAATTTCCCTTTAACTGTGACGTCAGCAGTGACATTAACAGTGAGGAGACGTTACCTGTGTAGAGGTGAAGAGACTCCATTCTTAAAATTAATAGGACGATCCATAGACACATCACTCTTCATGGAGACACAGCTGGGTGCTGCTGATTCTGATCTCTCTCCCTTAAGTTTACTGCACAACATTATTTGAACTTGTTAATTTACTGAGAGATAAATTTTACTTGCAGTGAACCGAATGAATTCTATAGTGACCGTTATTTTGTCAATAATAGTGAAACCCTTTACTGTTCGCAATTTTAAATTACACATTTCATAATACGTAATTCACTTAGTAATGTGGATATGAATATTAAATGTTTGAAATGCCTAGATATGGTAGGTTACCATCTTTTATAGGGTGGGGACACGGTATCAGTGTCCAGATCAGGAGTCTCCATCGTTGAATATTAATATCCACAAACTAGCAGTTGAGATCTTGAAGAGTCTGATCTCAGTGAATTAAACTCCTGGAAAACAAAAACTAATTTGTGTTTAAACTTCCACACAATAATTTTCACATCTTTTCCCTAACAAACAATGGTCATCCTTTGGTTAAGAAAATCTGTTACAGAATTGAGTAATCAACTTGGACACCATGGCTGACCTTTGAAATTAGATAGATGGATGGATGGAGTACTTTATAAATTCCAAAGAGAACTTGTATCATTACAATAGCCAATTCATATATTACACAACAAATAATAAACAAGCAAGAATTGCAGTGAGGAAAGAAAACAATAAATAAAAATAAAAACACTGTTTACAATTTAAGGTGCATTAATGAGGTAAAAATGCTGTCAAAAAACTGTACATAAGGTGCACAAGCAAGTAGTAATAAAGAGAATGAACCAGAAAGTATATAACAAGAAAATACTAATAAAAGAGAGGATGTAATAAATGAAGAATGTGACCATAGTACAATGAAGAAGGAATAAAAAATATGAAGACATAATTAAAAAAAATTTTTAAAAAGCTTTTAATATAAACTCTGGCAAAAACACAATGAATCATGTCCTGCTCTTGGACAATCAGAAGGTGTTATGAAGGCTGGAGATAAGAAAGTCCGGCCCTAAGTGAAAAGGTAATTGCCCCCAAACCTAATAATTGGTTGTGCCACCGTTAGCATGCCTCCCTTTGTCAGACAAGTTCTATTTAAGTGATTTCTTGATTCAACTGGTATAGTAGTAATCTGTAGTCAAGTGAAATTTAACTCAGCTTTCCAAACATTGCAGTTCATTCATGATGAAGTAAGGGGGCAATTACTTTTTCACATACAGTAGGACCAGGCATATTTGGAGAGCTTTTTCCCTTAATAAATGAAATAATAATTAAAAACTGTATTTTTAAATGACTTTTGGATATCTTTGTGCAATATTAAAATGTATTTGATGATGTCAATCATTTAAGTGTGACAAAGGTTTAAAAACTGAAAATTCAGGAAGGGAGCAAATACTTTTTCACAGCACTGTATGTCTTAAAATAGTCAAAAATATATGTACATTCCGTAACTTCAAACAAGAAGCTTTTTTAATTGCTATAATTGCTTGAACGTTATAACAGTTGCGAATAAAACATGTCTAATATTCAGATTATACTTTTCTTACAGTAACATCAAGCTCATGTAAGATATTGCTTTAAAATCTGCTGTAAGATGTGTGGCAACATGTCCTGCAGAGGGCGCACTTTTATATTGAATATCATTACTAATTTTAGTACAAATAACTACTTTAAACTTGTTCTTTGGGGCAATATTAAACACAAATTCTTCCATTAGATGTACTGTTCCAGAGTTACCTTACAGCTAATGTTCATTTTTAAAACTCCTATAAGAAGACAATATATTTCCTTGTCAGGGAAAACAAGTATTTTTTCAGTACAATACAGTATTTTTTTTTTTTTTTTACTTCATTTGCCAGAATGCACTGCACCTTGGTCTCGCATCTGTTGTTTAGTTTCAGGGAAATTAGTTTGTTTGTCACCCGGTTATTTTGTTCAAGTTGTTTGTCTTCGTTTATTATTAAATGTCTTAACGCTCTGTAACGAACACAGACGTTGGGCTGCGTCCATCCTTCCAAACCGGACAGTCGTCTTGTTGCTTTCACAAAAACAGACGATCATCCAAATGCAGAAGGACAAAAATGACAATACGTGTTTCAGGTTGTACGGACCCACGCATTACACATTCCCTACATCTGAGTTTTATTACTGCGGTAGAGTTCGTTTGCTCCGCAGTAGTCTTATTTACAATATATCCGCATTGTTCTTATAAAAGTCGTTAGCGATAATTAAATCACTCACCTTTAGTCATCCGGCCCTGTCGTGTTACATTAATAGTTTACTTACATTACATTAAGATTTCTGCTTTAAATAATTTTTCCTTGATAATAGAACATCGTGTTTTAACTTTGCTAACACTTCCACAAAATGGAGTCGAGGCTAAAAACTTTCACTTTCGATTCGTTACAGGCGATGGCTGTGTCTCATTCCAAAGTATACTTCACAGGGTGCTCCCTACTCCCTGTGCAGAGGATGTCAGTTAAAGGAGTAGGAAGCAGTACATAAATCTTTAATCTTATATAGGCGAGTAATCTGTGAAAAACTCCGTACATTTTGTAAATTAATAAAATAATTTATTTACAAGTTATACATTTTTCAATAGTATGTGTTTTATAATAGTATCAGTGGCTGTTTTAATAAATATCCGATACTTCATGTCCGTAGTTTTTCATAGATTACTCACCTATATAATACTAAGAATTTCTTGATTTACTGTAATTTATTTATTGCGTACAATTAATATGATGTCGTCCACTTTATATTACTTGATAAATCCTTTTTCGAGCTCCATTTTTTTTCACGCTACAGCGAGGCGCACTGACTGACGGGAAATTTTTCATTTCCATTTCTGGTGAAGTGAAGACGCGTTGTTCACTTGTTCCCTACTGCGCAGTTTTTCTCCCTGCGATTTGGAATCACACTTAACATGGCTGAACACCCTGTGTAGGGGCACTTCAGGCCGATCGAAACGCATCCGTTTCAAGAGAAGTTTGTCACCCCGTTGTTTTGTTAAAGATTATTCGTGTTTATCATAAAAAGTCAGTAACGAACACGCCGTGCCTGAGTCCATTCTTCCTGACAGTCGTATTACAGATAATACCCGACCAATAACTGGTTCAAGTTGTATCTTTTCCCCACCCATTACACATTTCCTACATCTAAGTTTTATTTAAAATATATCCAAATTGTTCTCATATAAAGTCGTATAAATAAATCACTCACCTTTTGTTACCGGCCCTGTTGTGTTACATTAGTGTCTTAGTTTCTGCTTTAAAAAAAACTTTACGTTATATAAGAACGTCGTGTTGTCACTTTTGTGAACTGCGCTTCCACAAAATGGAGTCACTTCAGCAAAGAGGATTCATTACAGTCGATGAGTCATTAAGAATGAGTCGACTCTTCGGTCTTTTGACCAGAAATAAAATAAAATATTACAATTTCAATAAACACATCCCCGACACGTCTACATACACAATTTTATAGTTCCAGTAATTAAAATATTACAATGAAGCTAATGACATATTATAAACAGAATAAGCAGCTCACCATCATATCTTTTAATCCGAGTCGTTCGTTCTTTTGAATCTATTGCACTTCCTAGCGTCTATGGGAGTCACGTGACAAAAGACCGAACGACTCGGGACTTGGACGACTCATTGAGGTGAATCGTTCAATACTGTTTCCCGTACGGTTTTGCGAAGCTTTGCGCATGCGCGCCCAGTAGAAAAAAGAACGAATCACTCTCCGAGACTACTCGTTCTTCTGAGTCACGTTAAAGATTCATTCAAAAAGAACGAATCGTTCATGAACGACCCATCACTAATGGCCTGCTGAGCTCTTAAGTGGAGGGTGGGAGTTCATTAACTTTAGAACAGTAGACTTTAAAATGTAAATTATTAGTATTTACAACAAAAGCTACAACTTATTTAAGATAATCCTTTTTAGTTGTTTGTTTTAACTGTTGTCCTTTTAATACAATGTAAAATTATTTGGGGCCTTGTTAGCTCAGTGGTAGGTCGCTGGCCTGCCATGTGTTTGTTTCTCTCACTCCAGCCCCTGGATGCAATGCCGGTCCCAAACCCAGAGGAAATAGGAGGGTTGTGTCAGGAAGGGCATGTGCCGTAAAACATATGCCAAGTTGTGGATGTGGCAATCCCTCAGTGGGGGCAGCTGAAAGACTAACAACAACAAATCCAATGTAAAATTATTTACATTTTATAATTATGTCCTGCATGAAGCACTGAAAACAATTAAGAAGATTTGAAATTACTGGAGTTTCAAACAACCCATTATTAAAACTTGTAAGGACTGTGCTGAACTTTCAACTTGCAGAAAAGTGGTTAGAGAAAATATGAATAAAGCTCACTTTAACACTTGGTGAAGTTGCATGGTAAGAAAATCAACAGTAAAAAACTTAACTATGTACATTTCCAAATACACACAATCAATCAATCAATCAATCAATCAATCAAAGTTTATTTGTATAGCACTTTACAACACTGAAGTGACCAAAGTGCTTTCCAATAAAAACACATACAAAATTTGCAATAAAACATAATAATTCATAAGTACCACATTGCTGTTCAGTGCCACATTGTTACTGAATGTTAAAAGCCAACCTAAATAAATAAGGTTCAAGTTTGGATTTAAAAAGACCAAAGTCTGTGATAATGCGAATATCGGGGGGCAGTCTGTTCCAGAGTCTGGGGCGAGCCACAGAAAAGGCTCGGTCCCCCCAGTGTATGTACCTGACTTTGGGCACTTCTAACAATAATTGACTGGATGATCTTAAAACTCTGTTAGAACTTCTAACATTTAAAAGTTCTGATAAATAAGGAGGGGCAAGACCATTAAGAGCTTTAAAAACAAAAAGTAAGAGTTTAAAATCGACTCTAAAAGAAACTGGAAGCCAATGGAGAGAATAAAGGACTGGGGTGATGTGCTGGCGTCTCAATGTGCCAGTTAAGAAGCGTGCTGACGCATTTTGTACCAGTTGGAGTCGGCTAAAGGAAGACTGAGAGACACCCACATAAAGTGCATTACAGTGATCAATTCTTGAGCTGATAAAAGCATGATTTTTTTTCAAATCAGTGCGGTTTAAAAATGGTTTAACTTTTGATAAAAGACGCAACTGATAAAAACTAGCTCTGACCACACTGTCGATTTGTTTATCAATACACACAATCACAGGATTGGGACTAAACAGCTGGTTGGCCATACAGTAAGAAAACCACTTGTTATTGAGGCTAACCTCATGTCCCCAAATTTTTTTTAATGAATTAAAGAAGTATTTTTGTTTGATACTTCATCGCACCTTGATACACACACACACACTGGTACACTTACTGATAGCTTACTGGTGGTCAAGTTTGTTATTAAGAATAATTGTTGCTGCTGTCTTGGCTTGTATTAATTGTTTAATTTTATTAAGACACTTTACGCATTTTCATTAATTTTTTTATTTCTATGGGGATGCCCCTCCCTATCTCAAAGAACTTATTACTTCTCATACATCTACACGTAACGTCTGCTCTGTGTTAGTACATCTTCTGAAACCCCCGAAGACCAAGTTTCATACTATAGGGGATTGGGCTTTTTGCTCATATGGAATGCTCTCCCAGAGTATCTGAGGATGCCATAGACTGTTGACGATCTGGTCTTAAAAGCTTTTTATCAGAGCTTTTGTGTTGAAATAATTTGTAGCACTTTTTTGTAGGATTTTTTGTAGCACCTTTTTATATTTGCTTTAAATATAAAGTGCATTATAAATACAAATGTATTCTTATTATTATTATTATTATTATTATTATTCTTAACCAGCTCCAGCTTACCTGTACACCTGTATACAAACAGTCTAACTCCACAATTAGTTTCTCCCAAAAGGTACTCTATGTCAAGCATGCCAAAGCAAGCGCTAAAATGTCCAGGGTTAAACAATCACAAAGCCACAAATACTGAAAAATACACATCCATACAATATATAGAAATGATTCATGTTGAACCCTTCTAGTGTCGAAATCCTGCATCTGCATTTAGTAGCAATTGCAAGGGATTATGGGAAGAAAGACAGCGTTAACAAACCCATGAAAGTTGACCTAACTTTAGCTGGGTAGATATTAACTATAACCTATAATTATTTTGGCCATGGTTACATTAAGATATCCACTCATATTCCTGTATGATTTAGCCAAATAATTTCAGTTACTCTAAGTCTGAGTTGCCTCACTGTGGAGCTTCTCTCCAGACAGAGCACGCGCTGCTTATCAGCTGTTTGTTCACAGGAGAAACACAGTGATTCCATTTTCCAAATCCATTGATGTGATAACCTGGTCATTTAGTACATTCAGGTACTCAGTGATTTTATTGTCACATAACATTGCGGAGCCTAGACCTGACAAACTAAAACAACCCCAGATTATAACACTGCCTCCAGAGGCTTGAACAGTGGGCATTATGATGAATGCATCGCTTCATGCTCTTTCCTTTTTACCATGAAATGCCCACGACTCTGAAATAGGGTTAACCTAGACTAAACAGACCAAATGACCTTTTCCATTGCAATTTTTAAACTCCAGAGTCCACACACAGTTCAATCTCATTCCTGTGAGTTTTTGTCACATTGTGTGTGTGTGGCTTTTTTACTTTCACTATTAAACATGGAACTCTCTGAAAAGGAAACTTTATGGATTTTCCCATATGGGTGCCCTGAAAAACACAACACCACTCCTATATCTGGTCCCACTTGTTCAGCGAAACACACATCACCTGCCTATCTCTATGAGGCGCCGTATAGGGCTTAAATCAAACTTCACTAATGCACACATATATGAAACCGTCACACATCTATTATATATATATAATACTAACTGCTCACACAACTACATATGAAATGCGCGCGCACATATATACAAACTATCCGCGCACACACACACACACATACGAAATTCTCAGTGTACCCGGAAGTCATTTCAGTGTAACCGGACTTGTCGCTTGATACTCCATGGTTGGTAGTAGCGGTTTGTAAACAGCCTGCTGTTGGACAGTTTAGAAGACGGAGTAGGACAGTATAATGATCATCACTGCTCAATCACAAGGCATATTCACAACTGTCCACATAATGTCTGAATATTGCAGCGGCACAAAACGCAGGTGATGTTTAGCAAAAAGAAAATTGAAGCACGGAATCTGTGGCTAATATGTCGGATCCTTTTGTGGTGATAATAAATAAACCCCCCGCTGTCTTCTAAACTGTCCAGTAACGGTCTATTTAAAATGCTACTACTAATCAGAGAGAATGAATCGGCAACTCCATATACATTGAAATTACTACATCCTACTCCCTACACCCTACTCCATGTTGGGGGGATGTCTGTTAAGGGAACTTCACTCTACAAAATTCCGCCATTCGGAACATCCTGCAACGTCACTTCCTACATACGTTACCATAGTAACATAAGCACCTTGGATACCCGTCCCTGCTTGCTGTGGAAATTTCACGCTACGAACAGTAAATATAGAATATTTATTGAAAAAAAAAAAACTCACACTAAAATATATACCGATTTGAAACGTTTATAACTTATGAATAAATGATTCGATTAATTTACAAGATGTACGGAGATTTATTTATTTATTTATTTATTTATACAGATTACTAGTCTATGTAATACTAAATATTTCATAATTAAATTAAATTAAATTATTGTGTCCTGTTTATATGGTGTTGTCCTCGAAAATAATTATAATAAATATTGTAATGACTGATAGGAATTCCCTTGTTTGTGCGCGTCTCATAGGTGTGAGTGTGTGGTGAGTGTGCGCACGGAGACTTTGTGTATGTGCGTGCATCTCATGTGTGTGTGCGCGTGCATGTCATATGTGTGTGCGCGTGCATCTCATAGGTGTATGCGCGTGCATGTCATATGTGTGTGTGCTTGCATCTCATAGGTATGTGCGCGTGCATCTCATAGGTGTGTGTGCGTGCATCTCATAGGTGTGTATGTGCACGGAGAGTTTGTATATATGTGCGCGCGTCTCATAGGTATGTGCGCCGCGCATTTCATATGTAGTTGTGTGAGCAGTTAGTAGTAATATATAGATGTGTGACTGTTTCATATATGTGGTATGCAAGTGTTTCATATGTGTGTGCCTGAGTGAAGTTTGATTTAAGCCCTATACGGCGCCTCATATATCTCTATTGACAGCCAATCACTCAAAATAATATCTGCCCAGTGATGGGTCTACAATGGTCTCTTTTCACTGATGGAATGTGTAGAAGAAAGTACATAGTGCTTAGACCTACGTAGATCATAGACTTTGATCAAGATCATTTTGTGCCTCAGTGTGTAGATCGATTATAATTCTATGTGGCCTGCCTTTGATGAGCAGTGGGGCTCTGAGCCAAATTAATGTCTCATGTGTGACCAATGAGATTGAACTATTTTGTACATGTAAAGCAAAAGCTGCAGCTCTTCTGGTGCAATGTAAAATGTCATAAAGGAACATTTCAGATACATACATAGAAATATTTCTAAAACATAGATTTACCCACACACAAAAGTTAATGCTGAGCACCTGCCTTTACAAGTCCATGGGTATGATGGCACTAAAGTGATGCAAATGTACTCAGAATGAATTTATGAATATAAACCTGTGATTTAAAACTGGCTTCAATGTCCTGTGCACTGCAGAAAATGTATTATTATTATTATTATGTATTATTATTATATTATTTTTTGTTATGCTATAATCTATAGAGAATTAACCAGGAGAAATTTAGTAGATATTTATCTTGTGCAGGAAGGAAACAATTTCTAAATTACTGCTTCTAATGTAGCATTATAGACTGTTGTATTTAACCCAAATTACTTTTATATTTAAGTCAATTAACAGAGTCTCAACACAGTGTATTTTCAACAAATTAACTGGATTAACCGTCCACTCCTGAAGTCCCTTTTATGACTTTTATGACTCAGTGGTGGCATCAGCCATCTTTTACGATGTGGCCTGCTGCAGCAGCAGCATCTCTGCTGGGGACACGAAAGAGACAGAACAGGCTGATCCGGAGGGCCAGGTCCTGTTCTCTAGGATGTCCTCTGGCCCCAGTGGAGGTGGTGAGTGACAGGAGAATGGTGGCTAAGCTGTCAATCCCTACTGGATAACATCTCCCACCCCTTGCAGGAGTATATGACAGCACTGAGCAGCCTCCTTCAGTGGCAGGCTGCCTGCACCCACGATGTGGGACGAGAGGATTCTGTAAGTTCTTTCTTGCCAACTGCTGTCAGACTGTACAACTAGAAATGCATGAACGAAACAAACACACACATCAAATACACCAAGGGCAGCTATGTGCAATATTATGATGGATCATGTACAATTTTATTAGTTATGTTTACTATCTCTAGTTATGTGCAATACTCTAGTGGAACATGCAATTTTTTCTGTCTTGAGGGAACCACCATAACTGGGCAAAGTG